>OX596074.1:102758577-102920497 GCA_951394005.1 Protophormia terraenovae
AGAGAATTTACAATTCCATTAAAGTAAATTCACATATTTACCGTTCAAAAATAAAAAAAGAGGGGGAAAGTCACATACACCTGCTTATATAAAGAAACACATACACCCTTACATTTGCATACAATGGTTTTAAATTAAAGTGATAGAGGACTAAGTCACGAAGCTTAAATTAGTTATTAACACTTGATGTGCCGAGGAAATTAACGTGCTTTGTTCATTGTTTTTTTATTTATTTGTTAAACTCGTAGCTGTTGTTATTTTAAGTGGTCGTTTCTATCCGTAGCTTCAATGAAAAACAGACAGACAGTTACAAAACTTTTAACTAAATTATAAAAAACAAGGGAACATAAAAAATACAAAAACATGGTCCTTAACACCAATCACACAATCAAATAAGGTGAGAAGTTTTTGAGGGCCTTAGTGTTTCTCTTTTTTTTTTTGTTTTATTATTTAATAAATTTAATTAAAATACTTGAACAGCTGAAGACGAGAGTAATAAAGAACAACTTCAATCTGTTTAACAATGACCTTAATTTAAAGTTGCTTTTGATGACAAAAATACAAAAAAAAAAAAAAAAATAAAAAAATGTTAATAAACTTTACTGCTGTTTCATTTTGTTAATGTTTCTTTTTTTATTTCTTTTGTTTTTCTTGCAGCTCCTTGTATTTCGCTGACGATGACTGAAGTTCGTATACCAAAACATATAATGCGTTATGAAACGGCTGCATTGGGTTGCAAGTATGATTTGGATGGTGAATCATTGTATTCGGTAAAATGGTATAAAGATGGTTTTGAATTTTATCGTTATGTACCCAGAGATATGCCACCGGGTCAGGTGTTTCCGTTGCCGGGAGTGGATGTTGATGTAAGTTAAATGCAAGAAACTTCTTATGTATGTATATGTGTGTATATTAGGTGGGTCCAACATTGTATAAGAATATCCAAAGAGTATCACATATTTGCACATATCTAAAATTAAGTTTGTCCCCTTTCCTAATCAAAGGTATATCTAGGGAGATCACAAAAATTTGGACCCCCTAATGTATAAACACATGTACAAATAATTCATGAGATATTATGATATATTAGTAGTACAAGTAAATAAAATGGTCAAACTAAGAGCGCATATATGCTTTTTACTTAGACAAATTAACCTGGACGTTTTCTCAATGTCCTTCCATCTGTCATATTTATCAACTATGTTTTTGACAATATGTTTGTGATTTTTTTTTTGGTTATTTTTTCGGCATCAATGTTAAAAAATTTTAGCAACATATTTCTTAACATACTTAGTTCAAAAACCAAATTATTGTTTTTAATTTATAAAAGATAAGTAATTGAAATTTAAAATGAAAATACAAGTCAGTTATATGAAACAATTACTACGAAAGCAGGTGTGTCGCAGAATCAGTATTGCCGATTTCTGTGTAATTATCCAAAAATGGGACAATTTTAAATTTTTTGTGTATTTTTGGATAATAAAATTTCTGTGCAATTTTTGTATAATTTCAGTTGAACTTCATTTCATAAATTAGTAAATTAACTGTTCATAAAAATTCTCTATTTGTATATTTTTTGTAAAGCAAAATTGCTCAAATGAATTTAACCCATTTCCAACCACTGTTACGTTTTCGCATCAGTAACTTTACCTATACCGTAACTAAATTGAGAGAAAAAAATTAATTCCGACGATATTTTAACCCCGGTAGAGAGGATCAAAAAAAGGTCTATAAAATAGACCTTTTTTAAAATTTAAAAATTCATTCGAAAAGTTTTACAAAATATATTGAATAACCTTTCAAACAATAGCCAAGATATCAAAAAATATGAAACTATTCACTAGTTGACAAATAATTTAGGGAGATAGAAACACCAAACTCCCAAAAATTGGTGTTGCGAAAACGCATCAATGGTCAATTAGAAAACCATTATAGATAACGGATACAGAATTTTTTGAATTAAGACTTCATGTGCAATAGATTTTTTTTTACTCTAGCCTTATAAAAGTTGTATTCTACATTATTTATGACTTATTTAGTAAAAAATAAGCAATTGTCAGTAAATTACAATTGGTTATATTTTTTACAATCATTGAAAACAAATGTAAGAAAAAGAATTTCCAAATGGTCGACGATACCTGTATATGAAGGGTATTTTGTGAAGAAAGTACATTACCAGGATTTACGATTTTACAAAATCGGAAATATTTTGCAACAATAATAAAATCTATTTACGTAACATTTGTGTTTGAAACACAACGTGGTCAGGCAGCCTGTACGAAGGACCAAAATGCTTTCCTGACCACCGTATTGAAATCCTAATCGAGATGAAACAGATAATCGAATGCAATGTACGTTACATTCCAAATGCTTTAACGTGTAACATATTTTATTTATTATCAGTGTTTCGAATGGCTGCTTAAAGCAGTCGTAATTTTCTAAACAGTTGCTTTTTTTACAGCATCTTGCTGAAACAAGTTTACTTGATTCAGTTATCCACCACATACTAACTAAACACATTTTGCTGCTCACACACAAAACTGATTTAAGCAGCATCCCGTTTTTATTTTGTTCAGCAGTCAATTTAAATAAGCAGCGCACACACTCAGTTTTTTACTCAGCCAGTTTATTTTACGTCTTAGTCGTGTTCCCTCAGCACAACGTAGAAACCTTTTTCAGCAACGTAAGAACAACTGGATAGTAAGACTGTACAGTTCTGTACAGTTGATATAGTTGTTTGGTTATGGTTTTTACATTTTTATAGTTTTTAAATGAAAACAAATAGAAAACGGTACAATAAAATACTATGAATTTTGTATTAAAGATATTTATATGTAGATTTATTAATTTTAATTAAAAAAACAAAAATTTTTTGTGTAATATATTTATTTGCAATTTATTTAAAATTTTTTTAGAACTTTTATAAAAATATTAGATAATATTTAATATTAGTAGATGAAAAAATATTAACTAAATATTAAATATTGTTTAAATTAAAGAAAAAAATTTAAAAAAAAATGTTTGTTCTTTTGAATAAGAAGAAAATTTTGTTATTTTGTACAATTTTCTTTGTTTTGATCTATTAAAGAAATTTGTAGTTAAGCTTAACTTTTGGACCCAATAAAAGCAATGTTTAATTGAATTAAAACGTTAAATTGTAATACGAAACTCTTTTTATTTTTTTTTAATAAAGGGTGGTTCAAAGATCTTTTTGTCATTTTTAAAATGCAATAACTGAGAAACTAATAAATATATTTTCATAACCTGATATAAGTCCTAATAATATGTATATGTATACAATATTATACTGGTCAAAATCGTATATTATAACGAAATAATAAAAGAAAAAAATTTGGACACTTTCGGTAAAAATTGTGGCTTAGTTGAAGATGGAGGCGTACATTTGGAAGAAAAATTTTATATTTTAAATTTGCAATACATATAACTATTAAATGGAAAAAAGTAGTTCTAACAATTGTATATTTGACTCATTGATTATACAAGTATGTAAAATTTATATTGAATTTTATGTATTTTTTCATCGATATTGCTAGTAAGTTAGAATTTGCGAAATAATAATCACTAGATCATTAATACAAATAAGAGCAAATTATTTCAAAAATTGTTTATATTTGTAAATAAATTGTAGCCTTTTTTAAATATTGAACAAAATTAATCAAAAAATTACAAAGAACTATAAAACCTGGGGGGTTATTTTGTAACTAAATTCGACTGGAAAATCTTTCGAATTTGTATACTTTATACATTGAAATTCGAAAGTGTTTTCTTTCGAATCGAATTACACAATAACCCCCCTGGTGGACAGAAATTATTCTGAGCATAATGGCCCAAGTTTTTTTTTATTATTTAGGGAATTTCAAGTCTCAAAATATATATTATTAAATATTAATAATCACAGAATTGAAAATATCTTAACTTTTATTAAATTGATTAAGGATCATATTTAGTAGAAAAAATAAAAATTTTAATTTTAGAGTAGATCCGTGTGAGTGAAAAAAAAAACTATATGAAATTTAAAAATTGTTCCTAACATATGGACCTACTATTCCGAAAGATATAACATGGAATGTAGCACCCCAACAAAAAAGGAACTAATAAAGAGCTGAAGGAAGTACTTAGTGGTAAAAAAGTGCTGCAGAAGTTCTTTTTCTAACCCATGATTGTTATTGGTAAGATGTTCTTCTTCTATATTTCTAGTTCATCTCTTTTGCAGTACTTCCTTTAAAACTATGTTTATAAAATTTTATAACAAAAAGTCTGTTTTAGAGCTATCAAAATATAATGAATATGATTTAAAATTTATAAAATTTAAATTTTCTTAGAAATTATTAACCTTTTTTCCCGATAGAAATTCATTAATTCAAATTTTTTTTGGAAGTAATTATTATTAAATTTTAAAAAAGGAACAAAGTAGTTGTAACAAAAAAATATATATACACTTTGTCCTACTTTTGAAGAGATGAAAATGTTCTTTTTTTTGGAAGCTATTGATCGTTTTTTTTTCTTTTTGCTGGGACTTTTTAAATAAAAGTTAGCGCGTTATAATTTGATCTGTTAATGTTTTAGAATATTTAAATTTTGAAATAAATTTAATATTTCTTTGATAAATTGACTATATTTTTCCGTTTAAAACCACGTTCAACTTTTATTTATTAGCAGATGATCTGCTTAATTTTGATTCGTTTGTTATTAAAAATATTTCATTACTCAACAACCCTTCAACTCCAATTTGTAAATAGTGACACAATTTTACTAAAATAGAGTTACATATGTATATAATTTTCCAGCATTTGGTTATATTTTATAAAGCGGATAATTTGTTATAACTTACGTGTAAGTCATTATACTTACGTAAATCTTAAATATTATATAAATGTTTCTTACAGTGCTATTCTCTAATTCATGACAATTATCATTAATTAATAATTACTTATTATATGCTTTTATAAGTGTGACAACTATCACCAAAAATATATAAAAATATTTTTTTCAAAGCCAGAATAAAGAAAAAAAAAAAAGAATTTTATTGTCATGTTTTTTTACTATCACAATAATTTTTTTTGTCACTCGGTCGAGAATTGCACTGTTATTATAATTATTTTTGTATAATCAAATGTCTTATTGTTCGGCTGAGGTATTAATAAAAGTAAAAAATTAATTAAGACATTAAAGCCGATCAATAAGAAAATAATAAATTATTAACAAAAAAGTCTTCAACATACAAGTTAATAACTTTTATTTTTAGATACATAAATAAATAAATAAATAAATAAATAAATAAATAAATAAATAAATAAATAAAAATCACAACAAATCTTTATTATTTCGGTAACATAATACATACATATAAATATAATGTCTTTTTTTATTTATCTTTACAAAATTTCTATATTTGTTAAATGAAAAACTTTTTTTATTTAAAATTAATAAAATAAAGATATATGTATGTAATATCTTCAATAAAATTCATATTATTTTATTGCACCGTTTTCTATTTGTTTTCATTTAAAATAATCAACTTCATTTTCCTTCTAAAATTTTAAAACAAAAACCAAACTACTTTGTGTAATAGACCAAAACAAAGAAAGTTATACAAAATAACAAAATTTTCTTCTTATTGCAAATAACAAAAATGTTTTTAATTTTTTCTTTAATTTAAACAACATTAATATTTAGTTAATATTTTTTCATCTACTAGTATTAAATATTATCTAATATTTTTATAAAAGTTCTATTATCTTAAAAAAAATTGTAAATAAATATATTATGTAAAAAATGTTTGTTTTTTTTTTAATTAAAATTAATAAATCTACATATAAATATCTTTAATACAATTCGTAGTATTTTATTGCACCGTTTTCTATTTGTTTTCATTTAAAATAATCAACTTCATTTTCCTTCTTAAATGTATAAACAAAAACCAAACAACTTTGTAAATCAACTGTACAGAACTATACAGTCTTACTATCCAGTTGTTCTTACGTTGCTGAAAAATGTTTCTACGTTGTGCTGAGCGCACACGACTAAGACGTAAAATCAACTTGGCTGAGCAAAAAACTGAGTGTGTGCGCTGCTTATTTAATTTGACTGCTTAACAAAATAATAACTGGTTGCTGCTTATTTCAGTTTTGCGTTTGAGCAGCAAATTTTGTTAAGTAAGCATGTGATCGAAAATGAAAACTTAAACTGTTTTCAGCGCAGTCGCCAGTTGAAAAAAAAATTTGTGTGCTTAAAATTAAACGCTGTTTATTATATATTCTGTTTTATACATTATATGAAATTATTTAGTCTTACACCGTAAGTTATTTGACGTTTATACCTCATTATTTAGTTGCCTCAAATTTCAATTGGAATGGTCCACCTCCATTTTTTTTTTTTTTTTGTTCACACTTAACATATTTATCATACAGTTTGTAAAATAATCACAAAACTAAATTTAAATGACAAATAAAACTCATTTTGCCATACAATTTGTTTAAACGTCTACTTCTTATATGAGCGAAACAACATACCCTAATTGACTATTGATGCGTTTTCGCAACACCAGATATCTCGGAAACTAAGAGCTGGGATCACAAATCTTTCGATTTTATGATCACAATCACTAAAATAGACCTCATACCAAATTTTATTAATTTTTCTTAACGAGATCGGGTAGTAGTAAGAAATGGTTTTAAAAAAGTAAAACATCAAAAACACCATCATATTCTAATACAATATTGCAAAAGGAAAAGAAATTTTTGACTTTTTTGGAAGTTATTAACAATTATTTCCAAAAAAAGTTCAAATCAATGTATTGTTATCAGCCCATCAAAAAAAAAAAAAAAAAAAAACTCAAATGATTTGATGATTTCAACATTGTATTGTCATTGGAAGGAAGTACTTAGTGGTGAAAGAAAGCTGCAGAAGTTCCCTTTTTAACCCATGGTTGTTTGGTATGATGTTATTTTTTTATACTTCTTGTTCATTGCTTTTGAGCGCTTCTCTTAAAACTATGTTTATGAAATTTTTTAATAAATTTATTATTTTTAAAATTCTGTTTTTGCCCTATTAAATAATAAAAATGCTTTAAAATTTTTAAAATCTATATTTTGTTAGATATTATTACCATTTTCCCGCTGAAAATTCATTTATTTTCAATTTTTTGGAAGTAATTATTAAGAACGTCAAAAAAGGTTGAAACATGCACTTTGTTTTACTTTTGAAGTTGTGAAAATGTTCTTTTTTTGGAAGAACTTCATAGTTTTTTTTAGCTGGGAGGGAAAAAGGTTAATTTCTAAGAAAATTAAAATTTCACAAATTCTAAAGTAAAAAAACTAAACCAAAAAAACGGCTTTATTAAATAATGTTATAAACATTCGTTTTAACAGAAGCAGTGTACATAAAAAAGATTTGTCATTGGTAGGACACTGCAGTTCTTTTTATACCCACCATCAAAAAGATGGGGGGTATATTGATTTTGTCATTCCGTGTGTAACATGTTGAAGGAATCATCTAAGACCCCACAAAGTATATTTTCTGGGTCCTGGTTTGATTCTGAGTCGATCTAGCTATGTCCGTCCGTCTGTCCGTCTGTTGAAAGCAGGATAGGGCAAAATCGGTTAATAAACAAAAAAGTCATGGGCTAGAAACTAGAAACACAGGGTGTCCGTTTTTTACTTTTCTGCTGATATTTCTTCAACAAAAGCATGTACGACAACGAAATTTTATACGTATAGTTCGGGGATCGATATAAACTCGGAAACCGAAAATGGGCGTGGTCCTCCTACTTTACTGCCCACCTCCTATATAAGGTGAAAATCAACGAAATTGTGTTCAAATAGTTCAAGGACCAATGTAAACTCGGAAACAGAAAATGGGCGTGGTCCGCCCACTTTAATGCCCACTTTACCGCCCCCTCCCATATAACGTAAAATTTGAAAAAGTTGATGGTGGGTATATAGATTCGGCCGGGCCGAATATAACATTCGCGCTTGTTTAACACTAAAAACTCCCTCCCAATGATAACACATTGTTAAAATAATCGCTTTTACAGTTATTTTTCAGTACCTTTTTTGCTGGAATATTTATATTTAGAAGATCATAGAGCTAAGACAAAATAAATCTACAATTTTTATAAGTTTTAAATTTTTGTGTAATTCTTTGAATTTTAGATAATTTTAAAGCTTTGGTTGTGTATTATGAACTACCGACTCCCTCAACACTGCACGGAGTACAGTTTTTCGGATTATAAAAATATGTAAAAAGGTCATGACCACTGAAGGGATGTCTGGCAGCGGAAGAAAAATTGGATTTTCTGACCGTAGAACCGCAAAAGAAACAAACTAAATTTGTAGAAAAAATTCCCGCATCTCCGGAAGAAAAGTGTCCCATAAAGTTAATTGCTTTGAATGTTTTGTCAGAAAAATTATCAAGAAATTTGACTTAAAGACGTTGAAGGTTAAAAAAGTTAATGAAAGGAATGCCAGAAAGAATTGGAGGTAAAAGCGAAGGCAAAAATATTTCAAAGGAATTTTTGTTCAGAATTATGATTGATGCATACCTATAGACAAACTTTTTGTAAATTTACAGTTAGGAATTGTATGTTACAGATGCTAGAGAAAATGTGGAAGAAAAATATAGTGTAAAAAAAAAAAAATAATAATAAATAAATAAAAACTTTTCAAGAAAGTTTTTGGTATGTGGACCCTATCAAAAATGTTTAACTTGTCTTATTTAATCCTTAATAAGTTTTGTGGAAATGATATTTTAAACAAATTGATTATAGATCTTAACTCACAAGACTGGAAACTAATAGAGTGCAAAATTTTAGCTTAATTATAAAATTTTATTTTTTAAAATCATGATTGTTGTTCAAAGTTCAAGATCATAGAAAAACGGCTATTCTTCTACAATTTTTGTTAGCGCGTTTATACTTTTTGATCTCATTCTATCATAAATATAATAATTGGACTATGCAGATAAATTCTGCACCATCTTTGTTGTTGCACAGACTTTCAACAATTAAATACAGGGTATACGAGTTTTAATGATAATATATTTTAGGTTTTTTAATTTTTTAAATTTTTTGGATGGGGTCTGTGCGCCCCTCATCCGAATGCAAAATATGGGTATTGATATTTGTTGTAATTGTGCGTATTTTACGCTATATTCCGTTGATGTGCCCGAAATAGTCAACGTAGTAGATAGTCGCGAAATTTGGAAAACAATAGCGAAAATTTTTAAAAAAGGCAGTTTTTGCGAGCCGTGTGTCACCACTACTCCTGGGACCTATGGCCATTAGTATTCTTGTGCACTGTCTGGGAACCATGGCTGTTTAATGCCAGTAGTATCCCTATTAATTGAGTTGCGCTTGAACGTGCTTGTATGTGGCTGTTAGTAAAGCTAATACAAACTGTCCGCATACGAGCATTTTATATTTTAATGGGATTTATGCCCGTTAAAGTTATTGTCTGAAATGGGGTTTATATGGGAGCTATGGTCAATTATAGACTGATCTTTCTGAAATTCGGCACACTTATTTAAATTTATATGAAACTTATATGTGCAAACTTTCATTAAAATCTTTCTTTATTTAAGGGATTTATGATCTTTAAAACCTTTTCCGGGAGGACATTTGTATGGTTTATAGGTTAAATAATGAACCGATCATAATGACAGGCTTCGTCCCTGGACTGTACGAAACCTGTGTGCATTTCATTAATTTTTATTTAAAATTGCGACCTGTAGTTTGACTACAATGTTTATATAGACGGACAGATAGACGGGCATCGTTAAATCTACTCAGAAAATGATTTTAAACTGATTGCTATAAATTAAGGTGGGTCTTAGACCAATTTTTTTAAATGTTCCAAACATTAGGCAAATCGTTGCAAATTTTATGAAATAAATTGCAAAAACATACACTTGAGAGACAACAATTTTCAGTTTTTACCAGTGTGATTAAAAATTGAACAAAATCTTTGAATTTGACATGAAGAATATTTGAAAATGAAGAATATTTGTAACAGATAATAACACTGGTCGACAAAAAAATTTTTTTCGAGCACCTTCAAAAAAAAAAATATGTAGACTAGATGGAATTCCGCATGCTAAACTCGAATCTGCTTTCAGTTTTTTTTCCATCAGGTCGGGATTTTTTTATGGGCGTGTCTAATATTGTGCCCTAAATATGCCTATTACTAGAATATATTTCGCTATTACTTGAGCACGTTATGATATACCAAGATATGCGACATAAAATTAGCTTTAAATCGCTCTATCAAATTTGTATCCGCTCAATAGTTTAAGAGATATATCGAAAAAAGTTGCGAAAAAAATGTTTTTCATGCAAAATTCAAGATTCCCTTTTTCTTACTAAAACTTTTTTTTAAGTGAAAACGTCAAAAATATTTAAGTTTATCACCTTTACCTTAAAGCTGGCAAAACTACGAGTAAATAAAGCCACGTATCATAAAAATTGATGCACAAATCTTGATTGGATTCACAGTTAAGTTTGGATACCTATGTATAACTATAGCTAAGTCCACAACTCTGAAATTCTCACTTGTCAAAATCGTATAAAGGGTTCTTGAGTTATAGAATAAGTTTGACAAACCATTCTCAAATTTTATAGTGTGACCGTAAAATAAAAATCCAGACCAGATGGAAAAAAACTGAAAGCAGATTCGTGTTTAGCACATCAAAATACATCAAGTCCAACTACTATTCGTCTATGGGGGAGGATTTTTTTTGTTGACCAGTGTAATGCTTCTTTTTATCATTTTTACATGATATGAATTATTTCTATAACCTACACCACCATAGGTTGTTGGGGTATTATGCGTTTGTGCTGATGTTTATAACGCACAGAACAAATTATCGGACCACCACCTTAAAGTATACCGTTCGACTCAGAATCATTTTCTGGGTCGATTTAACGTCGGCTGGCTGGCTGTCCATGTAAACCTTGTGAACAAAGTACAGGTCGCAATTTTAAAGATATCTTGATGAAATTTGGCACGAATAATTACAAGAACGAAGCCCGTTGAAATTGGTTATAATCGGTTCATTATTTCACCTAGCCCCCATAAAAATGTCCTCCCGGACATTTAACGATCATAAAATAAAAAGGAGTTTTGTATAAGTGTCAATCTTTGTGCCAAATTCCATCAAGATCGGTCCATAATTGACCATATAAATTCCCTCTTCCGAAAATCACTTTAACGTGCATAAATCCCGTACGAATGATAGTATGAAGTTAATATTCGACACAAATAAGTTTTATATAAATAGAAACAACATTGCCAAAATTTATGAGAATCGGTCAATAATTTACCATAGCTCCCATATAAACCCACTTCCGGGAATTGCCCAAAAGAGTATTAAACCATATAGATGTTAGTATCAATGCATTGTACTGTATTTGTATAATTTATTTTACATTTAGTAAAAGTGTTTGTCTACAATTAGCCACAGGTCTAATTTTTAGCTCATACACAATGGTGTAGGGTTTCATATGGGAGAGGTTGCTCCTATGCAAAGTAAATATTAATTTTGGAATATATAAAAGACTGTTAAAGTCTTAAGTAAGAGCAAATTTCATATCAAATTTCGAATAGGATGGATAGGTACAGAAGGTGTAGTAACGTCCATATAAGGTAAATATTAGTTTACCTTATATGGTGTAGCAAAGCGAACCGGGAAATGCTAGTCACTAATAAAAAATATAGCTTTAAAATTAAAAAAAATCGAGCTTTGGTTTAGTTTTTATAACTGAATTTGTATGTCCTTAATAATTTAATCAATTTATTTAAAAAATGCTGTTATTGCTTTAATTAATTCAATATATTTATACAAACGAATGATGGTGTATTGATTTTTTTATTCATTCAATTAACAAAAGAAATAAATCCGATATATGCGGAGTATTTACCGTATACAATTTTTAACTATGAAAGTTTAATTTTTCAATAGGCATTTAAAGAACATTTCTAACTATATGTATAATTATTTTATTTTAATATAAAAACATTCTTTTAAATACTTACAGTTACAAAATTCTACAGACAACGTGGTAGTATTGAATCGTGTCACTTTGCAATCAACAGGTCGTTATCGCTGTGAAGTATCCGGTGAAGCACCATCATTTCAAACAGTTTCCGGTCATGAGGATATGATTGTAGTAGGTAAGTATTGAAAAACAATTTACTGTAAAATGCTGGATAGAAAAAATAACTGCAACATCTTTATATATAAAAATAAAATTTAAACAAAACCCACACAATAAACAGAAACTCAATATATTTAAACTCACTTAACTATACTTGCATGTGGTAATTTTAAAGAGATACAACAATAAGCATGTCTCAGCTAAAGGGCTACAATTGTATAAAGGCTATTAACATTTGTAATATAGACCATTACATAACATTTCTATGCACGTTTTTTTTTTAGGCTATTTTAACAAATACATCACAGCTGTGGTCCAAATAGTCGCAACAACGAAAAACAACTTCATGTAGACATGTTTTAAGGTCATAAATTTCTATATAAATATTTCATAACGAAGGATAATTAATTAAATATTCAATACATTTCGCTGCTCATATACCCCATTAAGTACAAAAACGTGTTGTTAAATTGGCTATCATTCGTAATAAATAAATAAAGTGTTGCTCTGGTGGTAGTAGCCTCATTTTTAACAAGCTTTACATGTACGCCTATGGACTTTGGCAACCATCAACCATCCTGTGTTGGTGTTAATTGTTATTGCATTTTAAATGAAAAATACATAAAAATAACTTTTTTTGTTGTTGTTTTCAAACTCAAAAAGAAGCAGGCGTTCTATAAATAATGTTTGCGTGTGGCATACAAATACATTTTTACCTTGATTAATGTGTTGCGCATGTATTAAAAAAATAATAAAAGCGAAAAAGAAGTAAATAATCAATAGATTGGGAATAATGGCAGACAGCTTAGTGATGATATTATTTTTAAATATACAGAAGTTGTCTAGAAAAGGTAGTTTAAAGAGCTAAAGTCCTATGAATTATATTTAAAGTTATAATGATCATTTAAGAGAATTAGAAGGTAATAAAACAATTGTATAATCCTTTGTTAAGGACTCAACTTTGTATTGTTTAATAAGTAAATTATAAATTTAAGCGATCATAGTAATTACAAGGTAATGCTTAAAGTAAGGGGTGTGTGCGTTTTATAATTCACACAGGAAATTTAAATTAGATTTTTTTTTTTTTCAGAAACTATAATGCCTATCACTTTTATTTTAATTTAAGATATAAGTAAAACTAAAAGAACATTTAATTTTTACATAAATGTTTGCTACAGCTATAGCTATCTATATTTAATATTTCTTTTTTGTTGCTTAAAATTTACTTTGAGGCAATATTTAATGAAAAAAGTTTTGGTACTTATTTTGTGTATTTACTTTTATGGTGGCTGTTCATTATAGTGTTTCTTTTTTTAATTTAGTTTCTATATTTTCTCAGTCATAACTATTTTGGCCAACAGAAAAGGCTAAAAAATGATTTATTAAACAACCTTTTGATTTAAACATGATGTGCGTGTTAAATTAAGTTTTTATTTTTGTAATTTCCTTTTTTTTCTTTTTAACCTAGTTTATATTTATCTAAAAATTTAAGTTTATGTTCCGAAAAATGGGGTAAAATTAATAGGAACTTTGTAGCAATTACAGTCGGACCACCTTAAAGTATACCGTTTGACTCAGAATCACTTTCTGAGTCGATTTAACGATATCCGTCCGTCCCTCTGGTCGGCTGGATGGCTGGCTGTCCATGTAAACCTTTTGAACAAAGTACAGGTCGCAATTTTAAAAATATCCTGATGAAATTTGGCACAAATAATTAAAAATTTTGACACAAAAACGAAGCCTATTGAAATTGGTTATGAGCCCCCATACAAATGTCCTCCCGGACATTTAACGATCATATGTAGCAATATTTCAATGAAACTCGGTAAAAAAAAAAGTTTTGTATAAGCGTCATTCTTTGTGCAAAATTTCATCACGATTGGTCCATAATTGACCATAGCTCCCATATAAATTCCCTCTTCCGAAAATCACTTTAACGTGCATAAATCCCGTACGAATGATAGTATGAAGTTAATATTCGACACAAATAAGTTTTATGTAAATAGAAACAACATTGCCAAAATTTATGAGAATCGGTCCATAATTAACCATAGATCCCATATAAACCCACTTCCGGGAATCGCCCTAAATGGCATCAAATCATATGGATGTTGGTATCAATGCATTGTTCTGTATTTATATATTTTATTTAACATTTAGTAAAAGTATTGGTATACAATTAGCTACAGGTCAAATTTTTAGCTCATACAGAATGGTGTAAAAATAAAGTTATGATAAATACGATTTATTGAGAAATATTCAAATGTGGCAGATTTATGTTTTAAGGTCAATGCTTTAGCATATTGTTTTGACATCAATGGTAACAGCATGTTTTTCACATCAATAAATGTTTGGGCATTTATTATTGAAATTGAAATTCATGGAATTAATCTGGAAAAATAAATATTTTTTTTTCATATTTAAATTATTTAACCTTTTGAAATTGTAACAATAATTCCATGGAAATAATTTAATGACTTTTTCTTGAAAAATAATACCTATGTAAAAATCAACTGTTTAAAGTAAACATATGTAAATTTATTTTATATAAATCTCACGAGTATTCACGCAAAATCTTCAGATTTTGTGTTAAACAAATTTTAGTGCAGCACAGAGAAAACAGATTCGTTGTGGCAACCAAATTTTTTGCCAATCGAATTTGGTCGGTTGCAGGTACTAACAGGTAATTCGGTTGGCATTTACTATATGCATTCGGTATACACAACTGTTTTTAAAAACAATTCTGTTCTGGGGTTTCAAATGTCTATACCACTATTGTGAATGAAAAATAAACAATTTTTTTAAATTTGTTTTATTTAAAGACAATAAATAAGCAAAATTTGTATACACATAAATAATTTTAAGAAAATGTTCTGATATTTGATTACCCTTGATAACATAACCCTTCCATCTTCTTTAGATCTTGAAATCTTTAAAAACTGTTTCAAATTTCTGATTGGCTATAAAGTGTCCATTTTATTCATAAAAGATTGATGGAAATCTGTTAAAAAAAAATTTTACAACTTTTTCAAAAGAATACTGATACATTTTGTGAAACGTTTCCTACCTTTGTTATGAAAACGTTTTTAATATGGAGCATTAAGGTGGTATAAATAGGAAAGTTCTCAAGAACGGAGACTCCATGTTAAAAACAAACACAAAGTCTCACAAAGATCGACCTGTTATCAAGTTATTGGGCTTATCCATCGGCATTCTCAACTAATTAAAGTAAAAAATTATGGCGTCTTTAAAAAAAATCCTAAAAAGAAGATGATGTTCGTTAACATTTTATATACTTATCCTTTATCTATGGTTATTCCGGTTGATTTATTAAGAATTATGAAAGGAATTCCGCTTATTACGATAAGTTACGCCATTGAAATCAACTGCTGGGATATATGATGTTTAGCTCTGTTTCATATAAATATGTATAATACGCAACTTCGTTAGCGGAAATTTTTTATAAAAACCATACTATATATTAAATTTAAACTAAGATTCTTAACTCCCTTGGGAACATTTTTAATAATGGTGTTATGTCATCCATAAAAAACAATTTCTCTTTAATTTCAGGTTTCTAATCTTAGAATAACGAAAAATAATTATCAGAATTACGAAAAAGTATATCAGAATAAAGAAAAAGGACCACAAAAACCATTTTAAGGTTTTTAATTTACTTAGGACCTTACATCTTCAATTTTATGTTTCTAAGGATAAAAATTGCAGAACATTCAAGAAGTTCTATTAGAAAAACGAAAAAAGATAACAAAAAGTCCCTATTTATGGATCCATTTAGGACAACATATCTTTAGTTTCATGTTTCTAGATTCATAATTATACAAAATTCAAAAAGTACCATTAGAAGAGCAAAATAAGTACCACAAAGACCCCTTTTGTGAATTCTTTCTCACATAGGACCATGCATATTTAATTTCATGTTTCTACTTTAAATATTATAAAAAGTTCAAAAAGTACCATTAGAAGAACAAAAAAGTACCACAAATTCCTCTCTTATGGATTCTCATTCGCTTAGCACCACATGTTCTTAATTTCATGTTTCCAGGTTCACAATTATAGAAAATTAAAAAAGTACCATAGGAAGAACAAAAAAGTACCACAAAGTCCCTCCATATGGATTCACATATACTAAATTTCATGTTTCTAGGTTCGTATTTATAGAAAATTCAAAAAGTACAATTAGAAGAACAAAGAAGTACACAAAAACCTCTCTTATGGATTCTTATTCATTTAAGACCACATATCTTTAATTTCATATTTATGGGTTAAATATTATAGAAAATTCAAAAAGTACCATTAGAAGAACAAAAAAGTACCACAAAGTCCCTTCTAATGAATTCTCATTCATTTAGGGCCAAATATCTTTAATTTTATGTTTCTATGTTAAATATTATAGAAAATTCAAAAAGTACCATTAGAAGAACGAAAAAGTACCACAAAGTTCTTTCTTACGGATTCTCATTCACTTAGCAATTCATGTCTTTTATTTCATATTTCTAGGTTAAATATTATAGAAAATTCAAAAAGGACCATTAAAATAACAAAATAGTCTTATGGATTCTCATTAACTAAGGACCACATATCCCTAATTTCATGTTTCTAGGTTCATAATTATAGAAAATTCAAAAAGTACTATTAGAAGAACGAAAAAGTACCACAAAGCCCCCCTTGTGAATTCTTTCCAAAATCGGACCATGCGTATTTAATTTCATGTTTCTAGGTTAAATATTACAGAAAATGCAAAAAAGTACCAATAGAAGAAGAAAAAAGTACCATAAAGTCCATCCTCTTGAATTCTTACCCACAGACCATGTATCTTTAAGTACCACAAATTGGACTCTTGTGAATTCTTATCTACATTTTCTTAATTTCATGTTTCTATGTTTATTGTAATTGAAAATTCATTATTAAGTTTGAATAAAATGTAATTTCCGGCCTTTACCCCTTTTTGGTACTTTTTTTTCACCCATAGAAGTATCAGAAATTGTATTCCAGTGAGTTTCTAAATTATATTGAGATTCCATATTAAAATACGCATATGGTTATGTCAATAAATATAAAAAATGTTTTATGAAAAAAGTACCAAAAATAGGTACGATTTTTACCCCTTAAACGTTTGAATTTCTAAAAAGTACCAAATTTGTATTTCTCATTTTTTGATAAGTTATGAATACAACATAAATTTTATCTGTATGTTGATTGGTTTCAAAGATACGTATGGTATCAAAAAAGTACCAAAATACAGTTATTACCCGTTTTCTCCCTAAAACGGCCGACTTTCAAAAAAGTACCAGACACCTGTCCAATTATTTTTTAAATGAATAACGATAACTATTCAACTTTTTTTGTATCATTATTAGTTTGCGAGTTATAAGGTTACCGATTTTACCCGTTTTTACCCCCTAAACATTCGAATTTCCAAAAATCCCGTTTTAGTGGATCTATATGGAGGGAGACCTACCTACGTTCCAAATTTCGTCTCTATAGCTTCAGCCGTTTGGGCTGTGGGATGATGAATCAGTCAGTGAGTCGGTCGGTAACGTTACTCTTTTATACATATAATATAGATAATTAATATACATATATGTATGTGCATTATACATTCATATGTATGTATACTTACCACCAACACTCTTGAAGCTACTAATTAAAAGTCTTCCTAATATCTTTTTCTATTTATTTTAAATTATTTGTTTTTATATAAAATATAAATTTCCAAATATTTGAGCTCAATTGTTTTTGAAATAATTTATTTTTTATATGTCAACAGGTTTTCAAAATTTACAAATTTGATTCAAAACACCGAATTTTATTTATTTTTTCTAAATCATAATTATAATATGGTTGGAACTACCTAATCGTAGTACTAAAATTCGGTTATATTGATCGAATTTGTTAAACTAAATATATAAAAGCACATATTGGTTCATCTGATTAAATTTACCTTTGTAGTAATCCTAATTCCAAATTAATACCAATAAAATGTTTATAAATATAAAAATCTTGTTGAATTAAATATTTTTTAATAATAATAATAATAATAATAATAATAATAATAATAATAATAATAATAACAATAATAATAATAAAATATTGGTTGTTATAAAAAAAGTCTATTGATGTAACCGTTTTCCAACCAATCTTTTTTCTGAGTGAGGCTATTAACCCTTTTTGATAAATATTAGATACATAAGCTCATAATAAATTTAAATTTTTTTTTTTTAAGCTGAGCAGTCCTTACAGCACATACTGGTTTATGGATTATCTTACATGCCTTTCGCGTTGGTCTTGTTCTAGAACACATAAAACAATTAACTTTATTCTTCATTCTTCCACTACTGTTTCGAACTTCTTAGCTTCGGTTAATAAAATATTTATTCCTTGATCTTACTGGGCTTTCCAACATGCTTTCGATTCCACTTCTGTTGCAGCAGGAAGTATCTTCTACGATTTGTTGAAGTTTTTAGTTGTGAATTGTTTTCCATATATATAATATTTGTAGCAAACGCAGCCACACCAAAGATGTTGTAAAAAAGCTAAAAACCATTGGTTTGTTTTCTTTTTTGTTGAGTATTCGCTAAAACATTTATCCTTTTTGGACCCTCAGTTTCAACTTTATAATGTGATATGGAAAGCAGTACAACCGACTTGTTCCTTTTTGGAACGTAGGAAGAAATGCTTATGTTATTAGTAAAGCCAAAGATTGATGTTCCCACTAATCTTCCACTGCGATTAGAAAACTGAGGTAGCATAAATGTTCTCTTTTTATTGACAGTTCCCAAAATTAACAAATTGTAGTCCAGCATCAAATTAGAGGCCAAATTGTAGCTTGTGAAGAAGTTATCACATACCATGTTTTTGTTCTCCAGAAAATGCCATCTCTTCCACTATATGTGTTCATTGAGGCTTCAAGTGCTTCTGCATCCATTTTTTCATCCGAATCAGTGTCATATGTAGGATCATATTCTGGTAACTGTATTTCCTCTGCATCTGAATCATCATCTTGCGCAATCTTCAGCATATTTCTAACTTTCTCCAGCATTCGACTTCTTTGTCTTCAACATTGCTTTAGCTTCAAATGATAGGAAAACCAACGATAGGTGCATCTAAAAAGTACGATTTCATTTGAATTGGAAAAACTTAAAGTTAGTTTACAAACTAATGAAAACCCCGTTTTTAGTCTTGTGTAAATAATTAGCAAATAATCATAAAAATGTAAAAACCTCAAAAAATTGAATGAGTGAAATATTCAGGTACTTATCAAAGATCAATAAATGAATTGCAGAGGTTTTTATATGCACATGGAACAAATGAAGCCGTTATACTTTCGAATGAAGAGACAGCCCGATTATACTTGAATGGGAAAAAACTCAAGGGTACTTAAAAAACATTTTAGATCTTTCTTTTTGTATTTTTTGTAAAACGCAATCAAAATTAGGTAAAAAACGGTTGTATAATAATTAGCACATAATCATTAAAATTTAAAAACATCAAAATTCTATCATAAAAACACTTAAAGTGTAAAAAATCATATACGAATAATTTCCATGAGTAAAATCTACAGGTACTTTTCAAAGATCAATGAAGAAATTGGAAACTAAATTTGATATAAAACCGCTATACTTTCAAATGATGGGAAAACCTGATTTTTTAAGTGTGAAAAACTTAAAGGTTCGTAAAAAAACCTTATATTTTTAGCTTCATTCAGTCAATATTAGGTAAAAACGGTTATATTTTTAGCAAATTATAATAAAAATGTTAAATTCTATAATTCCTTACAGGAAAACGTTATTATCAAATGCCACACAGAAAAAATTATTACCGTCTTTTTTACAATTAACTCAGTTGTTTAATTTTGCATCAAAATTTAATAAATATGTTCATGAAAAAATAAAATAAAAAATAAATTTTGGTATGATTTTTTTTCGTATACACATTTTTGATTCATTCAATCATCTACTTGATTGATTTAATTAATTTATTAATTGGGAATTTTTTTCCATTTTCCATTTTTTATAGTTTTTAGTAATTGATATAATCATTTTGGTGAGAGGTGCAAATTTAAACAAGTTTATAATTGAATGAATTATTTTCATATATATTTGTTAATTGGTGACTTTTTTCTGTGCACGTGATTTTCTTTCTATCGTAAAAACACTTGAAAACATTAAAATGTCAAATATTGCATACAAAATGTATGACATACCCAGTCATGTTGGTTGTAACGATACGTGTAAATTTTTGGTTGTGTTAACGCCACTACAAAAATCCCCATGATTTTTTATACCACCTGGCATCTCTTAATTTTAATTTATTGTAATTGATATTTTTGCTGATTGTCAATCATTACAATTATTGCTGATTGTCAATCATTACAATTATTGCTGATTGTCAAGCATTACAAAGTAAACGAAGGAAATGAGTTTAAGTTAAAGCCATATTCTTAGCTCTGCCATTTTTAATTAACCACAAGTTACATTAATTGCAAGTTGGCAGAGCTTAGGACATAATTAATTAAAATTAATTAAGAATTTTAATTCAAAAATTTCCTAGTGGTTTCCATACCAAAAAGTATGTAGAATTAATTATGATTATTTTTTATTTACAAATTCCTAATTATTTGAATTTATTTAGGAATTTTAATATTTAAGTACACTTGTTGAATAAATTAAGTTTTTATAAAACTTGTGTATTTTTATTCAAAATCCCCGTGGAAGTCACTAGAAGTTATTTAGACTGGCGTGTTTCCAACAGGTTGTAAACATAATGGTTAACCAATTTTTTTGCCATTCTGCAAATAAAAATAAAAAAATAATTCTAAAAATGCATTTTTTACTTACTAATAAATAGGAAATATAAAAGTGTTGATATAACTTTTTCTTAAATTATGCATCACTTTCGAACCATTTAATTCTAATATATAGATGGACGGACATTTGTTCCAAAACGCCTTTTTTTAAATAGTTCTGTAATTTTTGAACCATTAGAGATATCTCACTAAAATTTCACGTGGTAAGAACTAAGGTAATTTCGACTTGATTTGCAGGAAAACACGTTCCCAGATGTTAGGGGGTAGTGGGTGGTCTTCCAAAGTTGGCCATCTCAGTAATTTTTTTGATAAATCGCCAAAAATTCATTCATGACAGAAAAAAATTTTATATATAATTTAAATCTATACACTTACATGTATCGGTTTAATTAAGAAATATTCAGGTCGAAATAAATTTCAGATTTCTTACAAAATTCTAAATAATATTGCTGCAAGAATCATATAAATATATGAATATGTTAAAAAGTTATATTAATCGGAAGTTGAAAATTTCACATCTTCTTTTTTCCAAAAAGGTGGCAATATTTATTCACTGATAAGGTGTCTTTAATTAAATGTAAATTTACAAATTTATAGAATGCGTTTGTAATATCTGCAAGAACGAAATAAAGTTTTATTTTGTCAGTTCTTTTTGTCGAAAAAAAAGTTCGTCAAAAAATGTATTAAATTCATTGAATATATGGATATGAATTTTTAAAACTGATCTATTTTTTCTTTTCTATGTGTTTTATAAAACTAATGTGAATTTAAGAACATTGTCTATTATGAAAAATTTTGTCTGTGGTCTTTTTTAAAACAAAGCTAAAAAACTAATTCTAATTAGTTTTGTACACTATTCCTATTTAAAAATCATGAAATAAAAACTCAAATTATGTTTCCCCTTATGAAATTACAGGTAATATCTAATAATACAACTAATTATCCAAAAAACTCATAATTAGCGTACTCATATTGATGTTGGTTAAATAAAACTATTTTCTATGTACTACTATAATTAATTTAATTTAAAACTGAACTGAGATACGTATGACTATTTTTTTTTTTTTTTCAATTTACCATTCACCATATGAGTATTTACTAATTTAATAAATTGATCTATTTTAGTAGAAAATATTGTCACACATATTTCATTCTATTGTTATTTATTCATACAGACATTATTATTTTTTGTTTTGCTGTTACACTCAGGGGATTAAACAAAATTAATTTTAATTAAATGTACATTTTGTGTTACCACACAAATGTATTATAAAATAACCCATTAAAATGGTTAAACAAAAAAATATATTGTGTATAAAAGCTAAAAATAAGAAACAACTGAACACGTAGCTGATATTATAAGCAGATGATATACAACGCATTATACATACGAAATTTTAGAAAGAGTTTTGCGTTATTAGAACGCATTACCACTATAAATATATATATATATAACTAAAAATAAAAGTTAGTATGTTGAAATGTATGTTTGTGCATTTTGTATGCAGCTGGGATAATGAAACAACAAAAACATACTTTAAAATACCACACCAATACCACTGACCAACAATATACAATATACATACACTTTCAAAGAACCACCCACTTAACACACATAACAACATGCTTTCATCTACTTAATGCACACATGTATCAACAAAATTCATGTATTATTAACTAAACACATTATTTTTACATACATGCTGTTGCAGCACAAAATTTCTATACCATTATTGACACAATTTTAAACGCACACGTACACCCAACAACAGCAAAATATATATAAAAAAATGTTTATAATTTTTTTTGATCTATTTTTATTTACAGTTACACCATTGAAAGGACCACAAATTACTGGTGGTCAACCGCGCTATTCAATTGGCGAAAAGGTATCCGTTAACTGTACGTCAGCACCATCAAAGCCCATCTGTCATCTCAGTTGGTTGATTAATGGTGTCCATGCAAATCGTTCATATCTGCGCTATTATGAACCCAAAATAGTTGGACGTGAAGGTTTAGAAGTGGCTACATTAGGTTTAGAATTTCGTGTACGTGGGTGACATTTCAAGCATGGCGACATGAAGCTAAAGGTAAGGATTAAATGTTAACAAAAAAAAAAATCATCGAGACTAACACATATCTAGAAAATATTGAAAATGGTTAACAAGCACAAGAATATAAAAAAAAAAAAAAAATAGAGAGAGCTTTCTAAACAAGCCAATTAACAATCAATGTCGCATAACAATGCTAAGCTAGGTAAAGGTGGTTTTTGTTTTGCATGACAAAAAGTACTCTACAGGAGATAAAGATGAAAGGAGAAATGTAATTCTTGCTTAAAAATATGTATATATTTCATTATAACTCTTCATATGTCCATGGTTATACAGTTGAACATAGTTATAACGAACACCGGTTATAACGAACTATGGCTATAGCGAACACTTTTCTTCGGTCATATTGATTTTACACAAAAATTAAATTCAAATAACTACGTTTAAAACGAACACGGTTATAGCGAACTTTTTTTTATAACGAACACATTTTTATGGTCCCAATAATAATATTTCATACAAAAAACTGTGTTTAAAATCAAAAAATAAAATTGCACATTTCAAAATATTTTAAAAATGTAAAAACTTCAAGAAATAACTTTTATT
This sequence comes from Protophormia terraenovae, assembly GCA_951394005.1. Classification (NCBI taxonomy): domain Eukaryota; kingdom Metazoa; phylum Arthropoda; class Insecta; order Diptera; family Calliphoridae; genus Protophormia; species Protophormia terraenovae. Next base: position 102,782,234 of record OX596074.1, read on the forward strand.
TATTTCAATTTAAATTATTCGACAAATAGAAATAATTTTCTTTAATTCAATTTAAATTATCGGACAAATGAAAGAGGAATTTTATTTTTAAACTTGTTTAACATACTCATACTCATTAACGAAAATATCTAATAAAATTGAAATTACAAGAGGATTAAGAATTAAACTCTTAAAAAATTGTTACTCCTCAAAGAGTAAAGATCTCAAAACATGACAACGTCAAAACCTCGGTAATTAAAGAAAACGTTGAATAAGTATACAAAAATATAGTTAATATCAATTTCCTCTTACTCAATGACTGATGAATACAAAAAATATTCTTCCTGATGTACAGTATGAACTCGATAATTCGGATAATTGATTGCAGACCCCAATCCGAATTATCGAAGCTTGATGTCTTTTTTTGTAAAAAACATAGATATATTTGTAAAATGATTATTTAATATTGTTAATATCCAAATCAGCAATATTTTCCACCTAATACAAGGTTAGGTTAGAAAGGGTGGCGTATTCACGCCTTCACCCAGAGGACAAACGGCCCATTGTGATCCCTTTATGGTAGTAAAAGAGAAATAGAGATAGACGAAGATAATAAAGAAATAGAAAAAGAGATAAAAAGAAGAAAAAGTGGAACCTATACCCAATCAATCAGTTGCGATTGTTCCTAAGCCATTTTATTTCCATTACAAACCCTATGAGATTGACAAGTCCCGTGCCCTTAACCTCGCCTAGCTCGTGTATTGTGTGGCTTCCAAACCACTTCAACCCATTATGCTGAAGCTCTACACAATGACAGAGTATGAGCTCCACTGTCTCTAGCTCCTCAACATCATCGCATGTCCCACAAAAATCTCATGTGCCAATGTCCCACTTACTCATCATATTTCCTATTGAGAAGTGACGAGTAACCATACCTACAATGACTCTAAGACTACCATGACTCATACCTAGAAGATGCTTGGAATCTGTCAGTTTAAGACTAGGCCATAATGTCCTAGAAACTCTGCAGTCCGATCTGTTGTTCCAGGCTCGATTCGTGTTGTCCAGAGTCCACTCCCTTATGGCCCTAAAAAAGGACCCAATTGGAATCTTAACAGATGACTCTATGAAAGACCTATCTAGCTCTGAGCCACTACGAGCAAGCTCATCGGCTATTTAGTTACCAAGAATGTCACAATGACCGGCAACCCATTAACCTTCTCAATTCCCTTCTGCACTCAAGTACTAATCTGGACCTAACATAATGACTAGTCAGAGCCAATAACGCTGCCTGACTATCAACATAGATAGTAATCCCAGACCCTCGTTCAATATTCTCCTCAATCAAGCCTAGGGCTTTATAAATACCCAGAATCTCCGCCTGGAAAACACTACAACTGTCAGACAATTTGTAGGATCATCTGATATCAGTTCCCATAAAGTAGACACCTGCACCAGTGCCAGCTTCCATCTTCGAACCGTCTGTAAAGACCGCACACCCTCCATAGAGCTTTTATACTCCACTCCAGAGGTCCCTGCTAGGTATCTACAAAGCGGGAGTAGCCCCGAAGTCAATCGTAGTCCCGACATAATCCGTAGGCTCGCCCAAAGATAGTGTCCGACCGTTGAATTGGACTTCATCGAGTATGCTGAAGTGCTCCGCTCTAGAGTTTCCTGATAATCCCAGATCATTCAAACTAAATAGGCCGCGGACAGCCATACCCCTTACAAATTCCTCAATTGGAAGAAGGTGGAGGATGATGTCCAACGCCGTCTGAGGTGTACTTCTCCTGGCACCTGAGATACCAATTGAAGCACACCTCTGAACTTTAGAGAGAAGGTTCCTATACGTTCCTTTACCCAATACCTTCCACCAGACTGTACAGCCATAAGTAACACAGAAAAAATTATTACCGTCTTTTTTCCAATTAACTCAGTTGTTTAATTTTGCAGCAAAATTTAATAAATATATTCAAGAAAAAATAAAATAAAAATAATTTTTTGTATGACTTTAACATTTTTAATTCATTCAATCATCTACTTGATTGATTTAATTAATTTATTAATTGGGAATTTTTTTCTGTTCTGTATTTTTTATAGAGCTCTATCCTGCTTTCAACAGACGGGCAGACGGACGGACTTAGCTAGATCGACTCAGAATATAACCAGGAAATAGAAAATATATACTTTGTGGGGTCTTAGATGATGCCTTCGACATGTTACACAGGGAATGACAAAATCAATATACCCCCCATCTTTTAGATGGTGGTTATAAAAACATGAATTTCTTTATTTTTTTGCAACTTTGCACCAACTTTTTATATTTCTGTGCAAAGTCGATTTAAAGAACGAAAAACTTAAATTTTATATTGCGTTCAAATCGAATCTTGATAGGTAAAAACAAATTTATACACCAAATAGGCCTATTGTGCTTCACTATGCAATAATATTCATAAACATTTTAATTTTACCGAATTTAAAACTTATTCTTATAATCAATATAATAAAATTTATCAATTATTTCTGTAAATCTTCGCTTACCTCAAATTTATATTTAACGACTCGATTAAAGTGCCGTTTCTCTGATGATGTTGGAAAAACTAGATAAGTAAACTAAAACAAAGTATAATCTTCTAACTATAAGAGTTTCCCTTTTCGTAATTTGTATTTATATTAATCATCCTAACCGGTCATTAAATATGCATTTACTGTTGAATGATATTATTTCTGCCCAACGGTGCTCTCAAAAATTTTGAAAAACTATATTTGAAAACTCTTATAAATACTAATCTTAAAGAAAATGACAAAAACTATCGATGCTTTTTAAAGATAGTAATTTAAATGAATTAGAAAGAAATAAACAAAATGCTCACATTACTAATTATATTACAGTTTTATTTTTACAATGAAAATTTAAAAAATATCACCACATTTACATGTTATTAATTATAAACGCACAAAAAACTATAATGAATTAGAAATTATGAAGTAACATAAATATTAGGGTTCGTTTCGAAAAGAAAAATTTCTTTCGATATTTGAATATCATATCTTTTTAGAAGGTTTTTGCATCAGTAAAGATAATGGCGTATTTTGTTTTTTAAAATTCCAACTCCTTCCCCTGCATATCTTCGGCTAAAAACGCACATTTTAAGCGCCATTTTGCGCAGAGACGAATCCAATTGATTTTTAAAAAAATCTCTTTTATACATCAATTCTACATAAAATTTTAGTAAGAATGAGCACTATTCAACCCGCTTAACATGCATCGTGTTCCAATTAGGGTTTCCGAAAAATTTACTCTTTTCAAAAAACTTTTAAAAATATATTTTTTTATAAACACAGTGAAAATATACTATTTGCTTTAAAAAATGGCGCAAAAATAATTAATCTACGACTTTTCGCTTTAGAGTTATAAGACTAAGAAATTTTCAAATAATAGCTTTAAAAATTAATTATCTTAAAAAATAATTGATATTATAAAATTTAAAAACGTGCTCATTACAATTCACAGTAGCCTTTTCATTTTATTGTTACAATAAAAATATTTTTTTTTTTTTTGCTATTATATGAAAATTTTAATGTCTTATAATTTTAAAGCGGAAAGTGGTAAAGTAAATATTTTTGCGTTATATTTCTAAGAAAATAGTATATTTTCATTGTATTTAAAAAAAATATATATATTTTTAAAACTTTTTTTATAAAGTACATTTTTCGGACACCCTAGTTGGAACACGATGCATTTTAAGCGGGTTGAATAGTGCTCATTCTTACTAAAATTTTATGTATAATTGGTGTATAAAAGAAATTTTTTTAAAAATCAATTGGATTCGTCTCTGCGCAAAAAGGCGCTCAAAGTGTGCGTTTTTAGCCGAAGATATGCAGGGGAAGGAGTTGGAATTTTAAAAAACAAAATACGCCATTATTTTTACTGATGCAAAAACCTTCTAAAAAAGTATGATATCTCAAAATCAAAATTTTGAAATTTACCCTAAGAAATATGTATCAATGTGCTAAATAAAACTCCCAACATTTTCAAAACAATTTCATATTTATGCAATTTATTCCAGCAACATTATAATTTTTCGTTATAAAAAAAGTTGGGTAAAAAAGAAAAATTACGTTAGCAAAATAAGAAAAATTATTTCCACATTTTTTTTTTTTTTGCATAAGAAATTACAAAATACTTAAAAAGTTCTGTTTATTAAACTTTTCTATTATTTTTTTTTTATTCTATATTTGTAAATGCAACCTTAAGAGCTTTTAACTGACACCTTAATCTTTGCAATCGGATAAATAGTATAGGAAATATTTACGATTTTAATTGAATTAGTGAGGTAAATGAGTACCAAATCAAGTACACATTACCTATTAAGTGTGATTATATGCAGTGTTGCCAGTTTAGTCTTTTTAAGGCTAAATCTAGCCTTTTTAATTTGCTCTTAGCCTCAAAATTTTCGTTTTAGCTTCTAGCTTTTTTTCTTGCCTTTTTTGATTTTTAATATAGCCTTAAAAAGGCTAAAAGCTTACTAAATTTACTTTAACAGAATCATATATTTTAGCATTTTTGTATATTAATTCGCAGAAAAAATCGAAATTATTTATATTTAGCGAAAATTTTCGCCTGCAGCGCATCGTTCCACAAAAATATTATGATTATTTTTGAACAAATTTTATTACCCATTAATACTATTTAGGTTATATTTATAAATTCTCTAAAATATCTTTAAGAAATACCAAAAACTAATAAGAACAAAAAAATAAATGCGTTTTTTAATAAAAACAATATATTAGCTTTTTTCTTGCATTATTTTTTGGGACATTTAGCCTTTTCTGACCTTTTTTAAAGTCTAATTTAGCTTCTTTTTTTCTCAAGTCCTAGCAACACAGATTATATGTATGTATACATACTGTTGCATACTTGCTTCAATATACATATTTTTGGGATTGTTCTTATTGTACTTTTATAACAGTGAACCTATCTACAATATATACAAAATTTTATTTTGAATGAATTCATCAAAAATGTCTTTGGATTCTTAGTTCGACTATTTAAGTATTTAGGCCATATGTAGAGTTTATTTGCCATTTCGTAATAAAATAATATTATTTATATTGGTTCCGATAAATTCTTCTAATAAATGAATCATTTTCATTAGCAAATTTAAGAAGATTTTTATTTAATTTGTTAATATTTTTGTATCAACTAATTTGCTTTTAAAGAATAATATATAAAAAAAGTAAAAATAGTCCTGAATTTTCTTTTAGAAAAAATCGTCAACATGTCATTTTTAGATACTAAAATTGTCAAAATAAATCGACAAATCTGGCAGTAGCCTGTGTATAGCTTGAAACACACTGAACTACTAACTACTTTAGTCAGCGTTGCCAATTTAGCGCTTTTCGCGCTAGATTCAGCGCTTTTCAGCAACCCAAAAGTAGCATTTTTTTACATCAGCGCTTTTTCTTGAAAAGGCGCTAAATTGGCGCGTTTTCTATTCGGTCAGTTTTAGTTGCAGATTTTAATCATGTTTTCTAAATTTTTCTGAATTTGAAATGTAGAAACTTTATTTTTTTTTATGCAAAATATAAACAATACAAGGAAAATTCAAATTTGAAGCATTTTTTAATTTTTTCTTCAAATGTATAATTAATATTATTATACATACTTAATATAGAAAAATGCGTATTTTATTTATTTTATAGAATTTTTTATGAAAATAATTTTTGTGAAACCTTCACATATCAAAATACTGTATGTTATTGTGTTGGAAAGCTCTTATTTTAAATTATGACTCAAATGTTCCAAACAAAGATGGATGGAATGAAAAATTGCAATATCTAATTATTTCCAAAAGTGGTCTTTGTAACAAGCCTTCCCTGTCAAAAACATTATCTCAAATTTCCAATTATCTAAAAATAATCCTGCCAGATGAAGAACTTTAAAAGACATTTTTCTTTTAGTTTTTTTTTTTTTTTTTTTTTTTCAGAAATCTATTGAAATATTAATTTTTGTTGCACCAATTATAGCATTAATTTATTCAAATTTTAAAAATCCCTATCTAAAATAACTTACTAAGGCGTAGAAAAGTCCAGAAATAAGAGTTAGAAGTAGTTTTGTACTTGTTTTGAATTAAAAGTTTCTTAGGTTTTATTCGGTATTTTCCTTCTCCTATAAAATTACGAAAAGAGCAGCCATCGATATGTATTCTGTATTTCTATTTATTTTATTTTCATACTTAGTAAAAGAGATGAAAAAAAGAAAAAGTTTTAAAACAGGATTTGGCCTCTGAGTCAGCAGTATAATGCTGGGCCTATGACTTCCATACTTTAATTTAACATATTTTTAATTTTAAAAGCTTTTAACTAAAAGTTATTGTCAAATGTATAACCTCTCTTTGACCCTTAAATATTGTTTTTATAAAACGTTAATGTTCAATATTGTATATTACTACCAAATATTTGCACATGAACTTAAAATAACAAATATATATGTAATAAGTTGTTTTGCTCTTAATAAAAAATACATATTTAACTAAAAGATAAAAACAAATTTTATTAAAATATAATTTAGCGCTTTTTAGTGCGTTTTTAAGTGATAACCGGCGCGTTTTGCTTCAAAAAAGTTGACAACACTGACTTTAGTAAACTTATCAACATATGTTGCTAAAAAGTAGCGAACACACCATGTCGTGGTTTGTTCAATGGTGACCACGATCAAACATCAAACTCAACATAGTTGTATTTTATTAGCATAATTTAGAAAATTATAAAGAATTTTAACATACTTTAAAAAAATTTTAGAAATATTGTTTTAAAAGTTATGTATGTTTTTCACCCTCGAGGTGGTCAACTTTGGCTTACTGTAGCCAATAATATTCTCAAAGCCTAACTCCACCTCTATCGATGTTTAAAGTTTCATCTAAATTGGTTCAGTGGTTTCAAAGATCCAGACTTATTACCATTTATTTTGCTTTTGGCCCCACTGTTCGCTGTTTTAATTTTATTTACTAGATTAAATCTGGTGTGTTCCGTTATCCTTATGGTATTGAAAAAAAGTTTAGTTTAAATAAAATTTATTTTTGTATCTAGTTTCGATTTTTTCATTTTTACGATTAAAAAATATAAATCACAAAACAATTGTTATTTCTGAACAACCAATAGAAAGTGAAAACTTTAATAATAAAAGTTTTGACAGTTGAGGCATGGTCAGACAGTCTAATATGACCAAAATGACGTAACCACTATATAAAATATTTTTTTCTCCATTTTAATGGGAAAATATTTTTTACTTACCAATAATCACAACTAACATTTATTTTCTCTTACAAAACATTTGCAAGATCGAACAACGGCAAACTATTTTTTTGGAGTGCGATCGAAAAAATCTTAACACACGTTTTGCCTCATAACTTTTCCGAACCAATATTTAAAATCTCTTTTTATCTAGTTGTCTTTGAAAAATATATCAGTTATTATTTTTAATGACAACCATGTTGATTTGTTGTGAGTTTGATCAAAATGAGTGACAAAAAGATGTACGTGCTATAAATTATTAAAAAATTTCAAAAAAATCCAAATTGGTCCTACACATAATTGGCCAAAGAATTAAATGCCTGCTGCCAAACTGTTTCCAAGGTTTTAAATAGTATTAGGAGAATTCGACCATTGATAGGAAACATGGTTCTGGAAGAAAAAAGGTCCACATGATATTGGGAAGGCCAAACAAATTGAAAGCATATTGAAAAGAACTCCAAACATATCTGGTAGAAAAGCAGCTCGGTTAGCTCAGTGTTCAGACTATTTGGTGCAAAAAGTTAAAGCTAATGCGGAGTTGGAAACACATAAAGTCCAAAAAGTTCTAGACAGGAATGCGGCCAAAAATTTAGAAGCCAAGAATAGGGCACGGAAATCACAATCAAATTTCATACAAAAATATTAACGTTGTATAAAGAATGAATGGAAGGGTTACCAAAAAAGGTCTACGATTTCATAAGTAGTGGTTAGAAGTATAGCAGTTATATTTTTCTGAGATCTGTAGTATAAATTAAATGAAAAAGCAATCAAAACTCTAAGATCAACCGTTTCCAAGTTATTGAATTTTATGAATGTTAAGATTTTTTCGATCGCACTCCTTATAACCAGTGGTTACTCAAATTTTGTTAAATATTTGAGATATCCAAAATAAAAGAACAATAAAATGAGCTTATCTTGATAACACTATGCAACAAATTGAGGTTCATCACGTGGGGGCGAATCATTCCGATTGGGGTCTCCAAAGATAAAAAATTCATCCGACTTATCATACGTTGTTAAAAAAGAAAATTATGAAATTTTCCCACATTTTTTTACATAAACTCCTTAAACTAGGCAATGAAATATATCATAAAATTAAAATTTTTGTACAAATCGTAAACAAAATTAATAATAATTTCATAAATTTCATTTATTTGGATGAACGCTTCATCGTATGAACTTTGGACCTTCGGTGACCCTAGTGAAATTCGACGTAGAAAATTTCTGTAGAATATTTTAACCCATTAAACTCAAGTTTTAATGGACTTTTGTTTAATTTTGTTTAAAAGGACTAGAAATTACCCCTTATTATTAGACATAAATTAATAGAAAGTTTTAATGAAAAGTTGCCATTTAAGTGCTATAAACATTTATGTAAAAATATTTTAGTTTCAAACTATATTTTTATTATTTTTTTCTATTTATCTGAAACTACTTTTGTGCAAAAATAGAAAAGCAATTGGAATGATTGCGCCCCCAAAAATACTGTTGCATAGTGTAATACAAGTAAAATAATACATTTAACATAAAAATTTGCATTTAAAGGACCAGTGGACCAGAATCGAATAGGCATAGGCATAGCAAAGAAGTGTTTAGTTTTATATTTTGAAGAGAGCCCCATGTACCACTCAAAAGCAGAGCTATTTGGGCTCAAAATGGGGTACAATATTTAACTGCTTGCCATTTTTTTTTAATACAATTTAAAAAATTACTATAAATTTTTCTCCAAAATAAAATTTTCATAAAGAACATATAATAATTTCATATTGCAGGTTTAATTCAAGGAATTAATATAATCCTATTTCAGCTTTAAATCTAATTCTCTCATTCAGTCTTCAATATTACATTTTATTCAGTTTCTTTATAGTTCCCATTTTTGATACTATTATTCTATTTAAATTTATATTTATGCAACTTGATGACCCAATAGTCGACTTTCTAAAAATTCTTTGGCTATTCTATTGATATTAGTATCGGTTTACATCTATTGAAATATTCAAAAAGCCACCTTAACTCTGATGTAAACCACACAAAATGTTAACAAATAAAACTCCTGTTGTATTTACAACATACACATTTATTTTTTATTTATTTATTCAATTGTTGTTACCTTGTTATATGGTCGGTAACATGGTTGTGGCCTTTAAATATTAAAAGTGTTGAGGTCAATGTAGAGGCAGAGTTTAGTTTTTATTCAATTTTAAGTTACAGTGGATAAACAAGAATACCTCTACAACGAATATAAAAACTAATACCGCGCATAAAAATAGATAACAAACAAAACTACATACTAACATATTTGAATACATAAAAGCAAAATAGGAATATAAATGTGGTTATAAAGTATATTGCTATGCGTAAGTGCGTTATGAAAAATAACATTAAAAAAATATACAACTTGTTAAACTGTGTATAAAACAATGTTCCCAGCAAGCCACCATTGTGTGTAGATGTGTTGTTTATGTATTGGTGGTGTAAACGTGTTTACACATGTCCTGTTGTCTATTCACACATTTGCAAATGTCCTAACAACACTAACATACACACTTACTGACAATCCATAAAAGTAGCCATTGTTATATGTATGTTATTTTTTACTGTTTTCATTTAATCGTTTATTCACTCATACGTGCGTGCCCTCTAGGTATTTATTCCATATATAGTATGTGCAGATATATTTATGCTTGTAGGTATGTGTGGCTGTTTTTAAGTCTATTGTCTGTTTAACTGTGTGTGTGTGTAGGGACACTACTTTTGTACGTGCAAAAAAAAGTGTTTTTGTGAAAAATTATTAACATTTATGAAATGATCTATGAGTATTTACGTACATGGGTGCGTATGCTTATTATTAGATTATGAATACAGTTAGAAAGATTTTGTTTTTTATTTAGTTACTTTTGCAGGAATTTCAATTATAAAAGGAAGGTGAATGTTTTCAAAATTGTGATTTTATGTGAAGTTTGTAAAACATTCCAGAAAAATTTGTTTTAAATGATACTAATTTGTTGTACAGGTATTTGCCAATATAAAATGTAAAAAATTTATCTATGGTTTAGCAAAAAATTCGCTTATTTAGGCAGATTTGTAGCTTAATTACTTTTTCATATAAATTTGTAAGAACTGTCCAAAATCAATGTCGGAGAGTTGCTGGAATTTGAATACATAAAAGTTTAGTGGAAAATACAGTTGACCTCAATAGGATTTATATTATTATTTATCATGTATTATAAAGTGAAAGAACAAAAATCTTTAAGTTTAAAACCCAATAAAAATCTTAATTTGATAAGAAAAAAAAAAAAAATTTATTTTCGCCTAAAAAAAAAAACATGTGTATCACAAGTTCAAAAATCAAAGGAACTGTAGCAACAATTTAGTTGTCAGAATTCCTAGATTTTATATCACCACTTAATTATTAATATTTGCTTCAAAAAGTGTCATTATTTTATAGGAAAGCAGTTTCATTATTTTAATATTTTGTAATAAATTTTATTTATTTTTTGAATTGCAGTGTGTCGCCAAGATTTCTTCAGTTTATTGGCAAAGTAATGAGGAAAGCGTTGAAAGTGATAAACATCAAAGAATACCAGTATTAGAATCCAGAGAAACAGTAGTGCCGAAATCACGTTTTTTGGATAAATCATTAGAAGGTAATATTTATAAATAAACTCATCAATATGAAAGAATCAGAATTAAATTTGATAGCTTCATTAGAAGGTAATATTTATAAATAAACTCATCAATATGAAAGAATCAGAATTAAATTTGATAGCTTAATCAATATTAAAAATGTATAAACTTATAAAGCCTTTGACTGACTTTTTGACTTTGACTGATTTATTATCGTATAGGCAAAAGTTTTTGGGGTAAGAACGGTTAAATTCGGTAACCATACCCAGCAGAAAACAATGAAGTTTTTCCAAAAAAAGAACATTCTTAAAACTGTGGAATAAAGTGCATATTTTAAACTTTTTTGGATGTTCTTAATAATTACTTCAAAAAAGTGAAAATGAATTAAAAAATTATACAAACATACTCAACAAAAAAAAAAAAAAAACGATCAAGAGCTTCCAAAAAAGAACATTTTCACCACTTCAAAAGTAGAACAAAGTGCATATTTTAAACTTTTTTGGAAGTTCTTAATAATTACTTCCAAAAAAGTGAAAATAAATGAAATTTTAGCGGGAAAAAAGATTAGTAATTCCTAAGAAAATTGAAATTTTATAAATTTTAATGCATTTTTATTATCTCTTAATAAGGCTAAAACTAAATTTTTGTAAACAAATTTCATAGACATAGTTTTAAAGGAAGTACTTCAAAAGAAATGAATAAGAAGCATAAAATAAGAACATCCTACCAACGACAACCATGCAGCTCTTTTTCACCACTAAGTACTTCCTTCCAATGACAACACAATGTTAAAATTATAACTTTTTCAGTTCTTTTTTTTCTGGTTATATCACCTAAACTAATACACAAACAAAGTAAAATTAGTATCTTTTTTTTCTTCATTTATAAAAGGGAGGCAGGTTTGTCTCTGATTGTCTTTTTTGAAATTCGGTTTCTTTAGGAAGAAAATGGGAAGAAACTGTATTTAGTTTTTAGGCACTCTATCTTTTCAACCAGTAAAAAGAGAAATAAAAGTTACATGATATTCTTAAGTTATTAAAAAAATAAATTTGGTTCTATTTAGAAATTCAAACGTTTAAAGTCTAAAAATTTTAACATTGAGAAAATGTTAATATAAATATTTGATTCATTTAGTCTCGCAAAAAAAGTTAACGGGACGTTATTTGTAACTAGGCTAACAAGTCGTAGACAGGACGAAATACAGGTAAATAAATATGTTTTTTAGAACATAATTTTTTTAAGAAAGTTTTTGAGTCATATCTGAGATATGTCAATTTTAACACAGAGAGCATTTTTTGGTTTATAATGGTACTTTTATATATACATATATTTTTGTTAGTAGAGAAACAGAATCGACGTTGTTCGTTTTACAAATTGTGATAAAATGAAAATTTTATTTTTCAATTTGACTAAAACCTAAAATACATACTATAATTTTCAATACAAAATTATAACAAGTTTTTTAAGCAACAAGTATATGAACAAATAATTATAAAACAAACTTAATATTTATAAAAAATTTTTTTTCATTAAATAAATTTACCGGAATAAAAGTTAGATAAAAATTAGCTTTCACTTTTTTTCTATCACGTACCGATTTTTTTATGGACATGACTAATATTTCAGCAGTCGCACTAATATAACTCGAGAATGGTTTGTTTAATATAGACTGTAACTCAAGAACTGTTTATGCAATTTGGATAAATGATGCAGAAATTCTATTCAAGTCAATTTAATATCATTTTATACTCCCTCAATATTTTAAAAGATTTTCATATATTTTTTATATTGAAATTCACATTAACGTGCATAAATCCCATATGAATGATTGTATCAAATTTATATTAGACACAAATAAGTTTTATTTAAGTAGAAACAACATTACCAAAATTTATGAATATTAGTCCAAAGGTCATAAAATCGTATAGATGTTAGTATCAATGCATTGTTCTGTATTTGTATAATTTATTTTACATTTAGTAAAAGTGTTGGTCTACAATTGGCCACAGGTCTAATTTTAAGGTGTCATATGGTCGGTCTTGACCGACTATAGTTTCTCTCTCGTTTTAAAGTTATCTTTAGGCTTGAGAATGATTTAATAGTAACATTTCAAACGTTTTATCTCAAATGATTCTTAATTTGAAATTGAACTTATAATTCAAATTTCTATCCACATTTGACACATGTTTGAGAAACAAGTTTGATATCAAATGATAAAGCCATCATGTTTCAAACCTTTGACTTCGTGTTTGACTTCACTAATATACTCTGCTGCTAACTAAACTGCTTGCTTATACAAAAAAACAACAACAAAATAGACATTGCAATGCTTAATATAAATATTTGTTTGTGTATATTTTTAATAATTTTTTCAGTTTTTTACCTATAATTCTATTGTTTATGGACCGATTTCATTAAAAATCCAAAATCCAAAAAATATTTGTAACACATTTGTTCAAAAACGAATTCCGAAGCTTATATAAAAGCCTCATAAAGTCCGATATCTCAGATTACAATGAGCCGATTGAGTTTATTCCCTCAGCAAAAAAAATCGAGTTTTCTGTAAAAAAAAAAAAAAAAACCTTGAGAAAAGAAATTTGATATAGCTTGCAAAGCTGCCAATTAATATATTAAAAAAAAAAAAAACATATGCCAATAACTCGGTTGTTTATGGACCAATTTCTTTCATTAAAAATACCGAAAAGCGATATCTCGGTTATTAGTAAACCAAATTTTCTCATTTTTATCAGCGTTCTTCTAAGAAATATTCCCTACAAATTGATATATAAAACATATATAACCGATAACTGGGGCTTTCTAAAAATTGATTTCAACAGACAGACGGACATCTTTATATCGACTCTCCTATCAATAAGTATCCAGAATATATGTATATACTTTTTGAGGACTTAGATGAATATTGTAGAAATTACAAATAGAATGACAAGCTTATATATGGGTCATTATCAAAAATTTTTAACCTGGCTGAAACTGACTTAAATCCTTAATAAGTTTTGTGGTAATGATATTTTAAAAAAAGTGGTTACAGATCTGAACTCACAAGATTTTTAACACAATAGGTTTCTTTTTAAAATCATGGTTGTTGTTCAAAGTTTAAGAACATAGAAAAATGGCTAAAAAGTTTTTCCAATTCTTCTACAATTTTTGTTCGCGCGTTTATACTTTTTGATCTTACTCGATCATAAGTAAACTAAACGGACTTTGTACAAAAATTCTGCACCATCTTTGTTGTTGTGCAGACTTTCAACAACTAAATACAGCGTAGTAAAGTTTTGATGACACAATTTTTGGGTTTTTAAAATTTTTCAGTTTTTTTAGCGCTGTCTGTGCGCCTTTCAACCGAATACAAAATTTGGGATAGGGATTGATACTTGCTGTAATTGTGCGTATTTTGCGTTATATCCCGTCGATGTGCCCGTCGATGGAAAACAAGACCGACAATTTTTCAAAATGTCAGTTTTTCGTGAGGCACATTCACATTTTCATATGGAATTGCTTAGATTACTGCGTGAACTTAGTTTTTTGTCATTTTACATAACAAAATCGAAGGAGCATTAAAAATAAATTTAATACAAAAATTTTATGGACTTTTTGAAAATTATGCAAAAATTGCACTTTGTTTCTGTATTTTTATATAGAAAATTGCAATTTAAACAAATATTGGATATATAGATATAAGAGTGGCGATAAATATAAATGATTGGGATTATAAATTTAAGTAAAATGTCGTTGATAATTGAAAACGGGATACTTTCGTCAAAACACATTTCACTAAGGCACATCGTGTGGACAGCATGAAATTAACTATAATTGACATAATTAGTAGGTGTTTGTTATGCTTAATTTAAAATTCGGAGGCGCATCAACAAATTTTGAACGATAAACATTTTATGGACCAAAAGATATTTACTTGTGTTAAAAAAGATCACAATATTAAATAGCATTTCTTTGTTGTAAACTCTAACAAAATATATTCTCAATCCATATGTGGAGAAATAACTTAGATTTGATCCAAATTTTTCACAAAATTTTAAAAAATCTCGACATTTTTTGAAAAGAAAAATTTTAAAATTTTACTAGGAAACCCCAAAATATCCTTGCGGGAAATTTGTGGCAATTGCAGTAATGGACCGGTTTCTCTGTACCAATTGAGTACCAATTCACACCTAACTCGTCACCAAAGTTCCAATTGAGAACCAGTTGACACAAACACACTCACTATTAACATGCTCGTTAAGTGCGCAAATAGCAACTCGCGCGCAATAACAATCAGTGGCTGAGTGGTAAGCGTTGAAGACTATAAAACGTAACATACGTCAGATGAACATGGGTTCGAGCCGGGGTGCCGCCATCGACAATAACGAAAAATTATAAAATTAAAATAAACATAATAAAAATAATGTTTAAAAAGTAAACAATTAACGAATTTTTATAAAATTTTTATTACAATAATCGCAACTGAACCTGTCCTCTTGGACCTGTCCTAGGACCTATCCTGTGACCTGTCCCAAGGGGCTAATTAGCCACCTCTAATGACAACCCCATGTAAAAGTGACAGGTTCTTCTCATATAAAGTTCCGGAACTGGGACCGGTCACTAGCCCTGAGAACCTGTCACGTGATTACTTTTGAAACGGTTCTCTTTACTCTAGTGATGATTAACGCGAACTAATTCTACATGCATTCGGGTCACTTTATATATATACAAAAGGATTTTAATATGCCATCAAAAAAAAATTATTATTTTTTGAAGTGCTAAAATTTAAAGTTTTTGGTAATGGCCCATATACCCTTTACACCTGTGGGAAGGGTACAAAAAAAGGTGCCATTTAATAAGGGTGAAGGTAATCTTTAAGAAATGTAACAAGTTAGCAACTTTTTTCACCAAAGAAAGCGCTCTAAGAATATTATTTGTTTCTGCTGTTTGTTCGATGACTATATTTTGAATAATTTATGAAATATATTCTATGATAGTGTATGATTAACAGAGATTTTAAAATGTTATTCGTATAATCATATTATTACTTTATTATTGTTTAAAAATATTTAATTTGTAATTACATTAACAATTTTTTTCTTATTTCTTATTTCAGAAAACCAAAAAGCAGCCACCAAATCTTCCACATCCTATATTTCTTCTTCAAATTTAAATACTTTGTCCTGGTATACAGGCTTCATTTCAGTATTATTTTTAATCATGTGTAATTTAAGCCATAGTTAACAACCAAAAGTTAGATAAATATGGCAGCAAAGTTATTAAAATAGTTTTATTTTTAATGTACATATAAAAGGAGCTATAGCAACTAATAATATTAAAATTGATTTAGAAATTAAATTAAATAAAAGTATACTAAAGAGTAATCAAAAAAGAAAGCAACTGCTGTAAAGACAAATTACAAATTATTTGATGAACTTTTATAGAATTTCTAATTCACTTCATTGTTAAATAAAAATTTATGTTGAAACCGCTGATTTCGTGACATTGTCTTGGTTTTAATCAAAATCAGTTTGGTACTTTTCTCATATAAATACATATGTATGTAATTTTTTGTTGTTTCTAAATAATGTTTCAGATTTGGAAAAATGTGTCAGCAGAGATTTTTTATATTTAATTAGTTTTTGTATACTAAAAATTAACTATATTAAATATTTTTAGGGAAATTATAATAAAATAAATTCATTTAATATTGTAATATTTAAAGATCTTTTAATTGTATGCTTATTTTTTATATATATATATATATATATATATATATATATAATAATAAAATTTTAAATATCTTTATGGGGTAAGTGTACCGGTAGTCGGCAGTTTAACGTTTTGTTTTCGAAACATAACACTGGTCGACAAAAAAAACTGTTTCCGAGCTCCTTAAAAAAAAAAAAAAAAATGGAGACTAGATGGTATTCCGTATGCTAAACTCGAATCTGCTTTCAGTTTTTTTCCATTAGATCGGGATTTTTTTATGGGCGTGTCTAATATTGTGCCCTAAATATGCACGATTTATATAAGTGATACACCCAGATATGCGGAATAAAATTAGCTTTAAATCACTCTACTATCAAATTTTTATTCGCTCAATAGTTTAGGAGATATTTTGAAAAAATTGTCGGAAAAAATATGTTCATGCAAAAATCAAGATTTCTTTTTTTTACTAAATTTTTTTTTTTTTTAAAGAGAAAACATCAAAAATATTTAAGTTTATCATCTTTATCTCAAAGCTGGCAAAACTACGAGTAAATAAAGTCATGTATCATAAAAATTTATGCACAAATATTGATTGGATTCACAGTTAAGTTAGGATACCCATGCATACCTACAGCTAAGTAGAAATACACTAGTAAGCAAAAAAAGAAAAAATTATTTTTCGTCTTAAATAAAAAAGAAAAAAATAGGTGGATTTGATGGAATTCAAAGTGCTAAATAAGAATCAGCTTTTACTTTTTTTCTATCACGCATTGATTTTTTCTTATGGGCATGCCTACTATGACCCCGCCTTTAGGCAGTCACACTTGTATAATTCGAGAACAGTTTGTCCAACTTGTATAATTCGAGTCACACTTGTATAATTCGAGAACAGTTTGTCCAATTAGGATAAATTTAACTTTAATATATAGCGTCCTAAATTGTGTTTGAGCTGAATTTATATAATTTTTTGCCCAGTTAATATTTCCGTAGTTATTCGGTAATTAGTACCGAAAATTTTAAAATTTATTTTTTTTGAAAAGTGGTGAAAATTTTGATCCATAACTCTGAAATTTTTGAGCGAATGAAAAACTTTGTTAACATACCATGGAGAAAATTATCGTATGCATCTTGTAAAGGGTTCTTGAGTTATATCCTAAGTTTGGCAAACCATTCTCGATATTAGTCATGCACATAAAAAAAAATCAGTACCCGATAGAAAAAAAGTGAATGCAAATTCTTGTTTAACTCGTCAGAATCCACCTAGCCCACCTATTTTTGTTTCAAGAAAAAATAAGAATATAATTTTTTTTGCCCACCACTGTATTTCTACTCAATTGTATGTAACATGGGTATTTTTACTTAACTGTAAATAAAATTTAGATTTCTGCATCAATTTTGAACATACTAGTCTTATTTTATTCACAGCATTACCAGCTATAAGACAAATATGATAAACTGTAACATTTTTCACTTATTAAAAGAAATTTTAGTAACAAAAAAATCCATAGTTTTGCATGAAAATGATTTTTTTTTTGGACACTTATTTCAAAATAACTCCGAAACTATTGAGCACATAAAAAAATAAAGTTTGGGGAATTTGAAGATATTTTTAGTCCGCATCTTTGATCACTTTGATCAATCGTACACACCGTTCTTATTAGTTATGAGGAAACGTACTAGAGTAATAGCCTTACTATGGGCGAAATTTTAGACGCGCCCATAAAAAAAATCCAGACCTGATGGAAAAAAACTGAAAGCTGATTCGTGTTTAGCACATCAAAATACATCAAATCCAATTATTCGTCTATGGGGGAGGATTTTTTTGGTGACCAGTGTAATTTATTGTTTTGCTCATGCATTTCTGCTTTTTAAGCCGTTCTGGTGGAAAGAAATTAAATTTTTAGTAAAACAATTTTTTAATATTTTATTCATAAAAGAGTTCTAAATAAGAGAAATATTAAATATTTTTTTCATAAAAAGTAAAGAATTCAATTATTTTGAACCCCTACAAATGAAATTTGGATATATTTTTCCAAAGAATATATCAAATCTTTCCCCTGGTGTTCTAGAATGACCATAATTTTCAATCGCTGGTAGAGAACTGAATATGAATTTAGAAAAAAAAAATATATATCCATCCATGAAAGAACGCCGAAAAA
Organism: Protophormia terraenovae; assembly: GCA_951394005.1. Lineage (NCBI taxonomy): Eukaryota > Metazoa > Arthropoda > Insecta > Diptera > Calliphoridae > Protophormia > Protophormia terraenovae. Next base: position 102,801,004 of record OX596074.1, read on the forward strand.
TATACCAAGTGTCCTCCGATTTTTATAAAATTTTACACGTATAAGGTCTATGGGTGTCTATAAATACTTCCGTTTTCAGGTTCGCTAAATTCGGAAAATTCGCGATTTTATTTAGCTTTTTCACTTTCGAAAAAATCTAAAAAATCTCGAAAGTGTACAACTTTAAATACAAATAATTCTGGGAACGCTTTACGGAAATTTATTATTTAAACGGCGTTTGAATTGTAATTATATCAACTTAAACATGAGTATTTTACAAATAAAAAATGCTTTTTAAAAATGCATTTTAATGCAATTGCATTTTTTAAATGCATTTTTCTTTAAATGTGCTATTAAATTGTTTTGATTTTTTTTCGTATTTGGAAAGCATGGAATCTTTACATTAAAATAAAAATCTCAAATTTTTGGGACGCACACATGTACTGTGCATAATTTTCGCTTTTCTTCAACAAGTTTAAATTTTTTCATATAAAAATTACATTTTTCTGCTTTATGAGTATCTCTACGTATTTTGTTAAAAAAAAGTTTATTGTGTTATTTTTTAAAAAATACTTAAAAATAGTAAAATTTTATGTATCAGTCTATTTATTGTTTTAAGTTATAATAAACAAAGCATTTTTAAATACACTTTTGAAAAATTAAAATTTAATAAATTCGCAACTAACAAAAATGCATCTAAAAACTGGATTTATATTTTTAAAATATTATGTATCGAAGAGGTGATTTTCGAAATGCTGACTAAATTACACAAAAAATATACAGCGGCCTTTTAAATACTTTTTAAATTACAGAAATCCATCAATAACTTCAAGAGATATGAATATTTAAAATTGCATACTTTTTATATTTTGTTAACTTTTATACAAATTTTACAGAAAATTCCAAAAACAAGAAAAAATTTTATTTTTATATGAAAAATTTGGAACATATTTTTATAAAAATTGGATTATGCATATAAGATTTTCGCGTCCCAAAAATTTGACATTTTTATTTTAATGTGAAGATTCCAAACTTTTCATTTATGTTAAAAAATTAAAAAATTTGAATAGCATATTTAAAGAAAAATGCATTTGAAAAATGCAATTGCACTAAAATGCATTTGTAAAAAATCTTTCTTATTTTTAAAATGTTCGTCATAAAGCCGCCATATGCGAAATTTTAAGGCCGTTTAAATAATTAAAATTCACGAAGTCTTCCCAGAGATATTGCTATTCAAATTTACACACTTTTGAAATTTTTTTGGTTTTTGAGAAAATTAAAAAGCGAAATTAAATCGCGAGTTTTTGCAATTTCACAAAACTGAAAACTGAAATTGATAAAAGGCTTAATGGAGTTTATGTATACAAATTTTTATCGAAATTGAAAGCCACCAAGTAAACAAAATATACTTTTTCGGGCGTTCTTTCCTGGAATGGTCGATATATATATTTCTTTTTTTACACAGCTCATAAATACGCAATGTTTTAGTGGTTTTCTTCGATTATTTTAAACGAAACACTCTAATGTGCATTGATATTAATATTATTAGTCTTAAAAAAATATGGAAATAAAATGAATGCCGACTATAGGATTGAAGGGCAAAATGGATTTGCCTAAAGTCAGCAGTCTATGCCGACTATAGGAAATTGTAAACATTTTTTTTTCCTAAGGTCGGCAGCCACTAAAATATGAAATGCAATAACTTTTCACTTAATTATCCACTTTTGAAAAAAGTTATCAAAAACGTGTTGTTGCAGAATGAGGAAAAATGCCACAAAAGTACTCATCAAATAATAGAGAAGTATATCTTTAATACATAATTGATCATTTGGTTGTAATCGCTACTCTTAATTAATGATGTTTAAATTCGAAATTTCCGACTACTGGTACATGCCGAACTTAGATACACTTACCCTATAATTAAAATTTAAAAAGAATTATTAGAAAACAAATTATTTGGTTTTATTTTTATAAATTTTTAAATTAAATTTATATATTATTTAATAAAATTAAAATGCTTTAAATGACAACAAAAGAAAGAAAAATTATATTGTTTAAAAAATAAAATAAAGTAAAAAACATGTAGAAAACTTGTTCCTGGACAACAATATTCATAAATATATTATTTCAAATTAATAACAACAATTTTATAAAATTTAAATATGATAGATAAATTAATTGTATATATTCATACAGTTTTGGGTAAAATAAAAGCAAGATTAGAAATTTAACAAACTAAACTAGTTTACTCAGAAAGATATTTTTAATTAAATGGTGACTAAAGTTAAATAAAAGGTGTCTTAAAAACAATACTTTGGTTATCTTTTCGCAATTATACATCTGACTCATTGCAATTCATTGCTCTTATTTCGGCCACATCTGTTTATTGACAAAAAATATCAAAATAAATTTAAAATAAAACTGAATTACTTGATAGAAAGCAAAAAACAAAAGAATTATTTAAGAAACTAAATTTCATACATATTTATAAATAAATTATGTACATATCTTTTCAGTTTAAATAACACATATCTTTAAACAAATATCTTTGTCATTAATAAATAAAATTACAATACAAAAAAATATAAATTATATCATAAATATTTAAATTTATAATTTTTTTTTTTTTTTAATAGCTATAAGTTAACTTCCGTATTTATTACCTGTAAGTACTACTTGTATTTTTAAGCCTTTTAGACAACAATTAAAAGAAATCTATGTAAATATATTTATTGATCTATAAGTTTTAAATTCTAAGAAAATGCTCTTTAGTCTTAAATATGATATAAGCAAAATGTTAAGTTTATTTTCCTGATAAAATAAGAAAGGAATAAAAAGTATAATAATTAAACTAAAACAACAAGATAAAATAAAAGGAAACCAATACAAGTAATCAATGTTAAAAACTTAAAAAAGGATTATAAAGAAATATATATAAAAAAAGAAAACAATAAATAATATAAAATAAGAAATTAGCTCAATGATTTTTATTTCGAAGAAAGATAATAATTTATACAATAAAGAAAAGTTAAGTATACTTTTACATAAAATGTAACGATAAACATTGAAATTAAAGAATCAATTTTTTGCTTAACTTTTAAGAAAAAAGCTATAATAATATAATAAAATATTAGTCAATGATGCAGATTTAAAGATACTTACTATTACATTATTTTTAAAGTTTTATATGCAGTAAGTTTTTGCGCCTTATTAACTGTACTACTTTTTGTTTGATATTTTTTGTCACTTTGATGTTAATTCATTAAAAACTACATATTTTTATACCCTACACCACCATAGGTGGTTGGGGTATTATAGGTTAGTGCTGATGTTTGTAACGCAAAAAATTATCGGAACCCCACCTTAAAGTATACCGTTCGACTCAGAATCACTTCACTTATAGGGAAGTCGACGTGTGTCAGTTGAAATCAGTTTTCGGAAAGCCCCGGCTATCTGATATATATGTTTTATCCATCAAATTGTAGGAAATATTTCTTTGAAGATTGCTTATAAAAATGAGCAAAATCGGTTTATAAATATCCGAGATATCGCCAAAAAAACGAAGACACCTCCGAAGATCGTTTTTGCTGTCGGCTTTTCTAAGCGGTTAAAGTCTATATTACCAAGATATGAAGACAGAGAAATATTTCTCTGTATAAAAATATTTGTTCAAGTTATAAGGGTTTGATAACACAGTGCAACACGAAAAAATATAACCATATACGGACACCACTACATGATAAAAGACCCGTGTCTCCCAGTTTTGCCCAAAGCAGAAAAGAAGCTAAATTGGATTTAAAAAAAGGTCAGAAAAGGCTAAATGCCTAAAAAAATAAAGCCAGAAAAAAAGCTAACATACTGCTTTATTTCAAAAAGCATCAATTTTTTTTCCTCATTATATTTCGGTATTTCTTAAAGATATTTTAGTAAACTTGTCAATAAAATTAAATAAACTATTATTTGTTTCTATGGGTATGGGTTTGTCAAAAAATAAATGCAATATTTTTGTAAAATGAAGCACCGCAGTCGAAAATTTTTATTAAATATAAACAATTTCCATATTTTTCTGCGAATTAATATGCAAAAGTGCTTAAATTGATGATTCTGTTCAAATAAAATTTGTAAATTTTTAGCCTTTTTAAGGCAATGTTAAGAATAAAAAAGGCTAACAAAAAAGCTAGAAGCTAAAACGAACATTTTGAGGCTAAAAGCAAAATAAAAAGGGTAGATTTAGCCTTAAAGGGGCAAAACTGGCAACACTGCCAGTATCTTACAAACCATTCGGAATTTTGATTTACTCTCTGAGGCAAAGTTGTAGCTCTTGTCATAAAGAGCAAATATTGTGAACATATAAAATAAAAAAACTTCATCTTCAAGATCAAAATCGCAAAAAACTTTAAAAAATTCGATTTTTTTTACCTTTTTTCCTCTGTTTCGGTCCATAGGTAGCAAACCGTTCAAAATTCAAGGAAACAATTAACTACAAAAATGTACCTTAGATCTCAATAAACAACTTTCTAGAACATATGAACTTCCTAGGAAAGATTCTCTACACCGTTTAGGTAGCGCTAAGGTAATCGCAAAAGTGAAAAATTTCGCCAATATTTTTTAATTTCATTTGTTTTTTTTTCTTTACTTCAACATTGAGATACTATGCTATCTATTACAAAAATAATAAAAAGAAATATTCGTATCATGTTTATAATGTTGATGGCCCTGGACTTGGAAATCGCACTCTCTTAAGTTGTGAATTCAAATCGTCCGAATCTAACTCTGATTCAGAACTTATGGTGTCCACAGGCACGTTACTTCCAGACTGCCCTCCATCATCAGCTTTTTATTTTTCAAATACTTCATTAACATCATACAGGGTGATCTTGTGACTCCACCAAAATACCTGAAATGAATTATAATTCTAATTAGAAAAGAAATCAAAAAAGGAATGCAAAACAATGCACCAATAAAATTGATATCTGCAAGCAATGCGTCGAGTTTTTTGCCTTTGTACAGTTTTTCCATGGGCATTGCGGTTTGGTGAAATGAAAATGAAGAAAATGCAGCCGATGTGCCGATTTTCTCCAAAGAATACAGCATTTCTTTAACCCATTCTCTTGCTTCCAGTTCCGCATCTCGATCCCCTCCCAAAGCCGAAGGTAAAACCATGTCATTGAATGATTTTCATCAAGCGACGAATCAAAGTTGCTCTTGAATAGGTTTCTAAAGTCAGGGCCATTAAGTACGCCTGTTTAATAAAGACACAAAATAAAGACAGAATAGAAAACATTAAGTTAGTGTAAGTACTACAATAAGGTAAACAAAAAATCGTTCTAAATTTACTACAATACCTTTTTTAATTTTGTAATCGCTACGCTTTGGGAAAACGCTTTTCAAATAGTCGAATGCGTTTGGACAATTTACAACGCACAGTGGGGTCAAACGCAAACTTTTTTGGTAATAAATCTGTATCTCCAAAACCACTGTTCGGATTAAATTGAAATGTATGGAAGAGTTGAAGAGGAGGTCATAAGCTTTCAGAAAAATCATCTTGTGGTCACCCTGTGAAAAAACAAGATAAGCTACAGAGTGACAAATTTGACTACCTCGCGTATGTAAAAGTTTAAAAAAAAATAACTTCTACAAATGAAGTCCGATTTTAAAGATTTTTATATTTCTGTAAAGTGCTTAGCAAGATAAAGAAAAAATAAGCTTACTCACCTAAGTTATCTCTTACAGTTAAAAAGATATTTACTTTTGAATTTTGAATTTTTGATTTTTTGCTCGACCTTCTTTGGTTTTTCAGGAAAAAGTCCAGAGATATATGACGCAAACATTTTTTAAAAATATTTTGGAATTTGCTATATATTTCAAAATAATATGCTGTAAGAATTTTTGGATTATCTCAATTCGTCTAAACGTGAAAAATATTCAAAGTCAGCTCTTTGAAATTAGTATGAAAAACTGCTATTTTTTGACTTTTTTCTCAAAGTTCCGTTAACGAAAAAATTCTTTCTTTATACAATTCAAAAGATAAAGCTTCAAAAATGTTTAATAACGAAATTTTGAATTAATTTATGTTTGCACCCTACATCAGGCATTGGTCGAAAATGGTCAATTTTAGAAAAAAAGGTTAAATATTTATCTATTAATAAAAAAATGTCGCGCGAGCTTTTTTAAATTTATTGACGACATTTAATAAAAAAATAGATTTAGAACAATTTGGCACTAAACTGCTTCCCGCCCGGCCAAAAACGAATTCAGGAGAGCAGATTTCATTAAAAAAGTCAATATTTTAAACGACGTTTTTTAATTACATAAAAAACCTTATTAGCATAACATTTTCGCCATTGTTTCTTATGTAAGGTATATACTATATATTATTCTTTCATTCCTGCAAAAATCATTAAAAAATCTTTAAAACCCGATTTTTGGCAATTTTTCAAAAACAAAAAATATAAAAAAGATATAAAAACTAAAAAAATAATGTTTTGTAAAGCAAAACTCCGACTTTATTACAAATTCATTGATATATAATATGTATATATGCATACACAGAAAAAATTATTACCCAAAATTTTTCAATTAACACTAATGTTTGTTTTATTATTTAAATTTAGTAGAAAAAATAATCATTTGCTTAATTGTTTATAAAATTGTTTTAAAAGAATTGACGTATGATCAAAAAATTAAAATAAAAAAAATGAAAATATTGAAAAAAATGTAAATTTTATAACCAACAGAAAAATATAAATATAATGGCCTCGCTTGGTTAAAATGGAACATGGGCTACATAAAGGTTTGTTATTGATGGTTAAACGATGCATACATAAATATGTAAATAATGCACAAAAAGTGCTTTTTTATATAGGGTCATTATAGTTGTTGTACCATATTTGTCGAATGGAAGGAAGGGGCGCCCGAACTTTATATAATATTAAGGTATTCGGTAAGTACATATATACAATTAAACCACGCTAATAAAACTGCATATTATTAATATCACCCTTTATATAAAAAGGAACAGCAAACGGCCAAAACAAGACGCCTTATTGCCTTCAAGCAACAGAAAGTTATTAGCTGCATTTCCCAATCAATTCCCTAATTCTTCGGAAGCTTCATTTACTGATGAGGGTGTGGATGAATTGAATCCACCAAAGTTGGGATCAACATGAACACTTTGCAACTTAATATCAAATTACCACCAGCGAGAAGGATTAATGTAAAAAACACCAAAAGAACAAACAAGATATAAAATTTTAATAAATTTCTAAAACAAAAATATTGAATTTTGTAAAAACAAAAAAGAAAAAAAAAAAAAATGTCAATAAAGAAAATGAAAATAATTTAAATATTTATATTTTTTTTTTTTTTTCATTTAACATTTTGATTCATATAATTACCAGGTTGTTTAAAATTTTTAGTTTTTCATATTACTTATTTTATTAAAATTTTAAAATTACTTAATTGGAAAAAAAATCGTATTTTGTCAATATTTACAATTGTTAGTAATTGATAGAATTATTTTGGTGAGAGGTGCAAATTTGATTAATTTTTAAATTGAATGAACCATTTTGGTAATTGAAATAATTTTTTACTTTTTTCTGTGTAGTTTTTTAAGCATTATATCATGGTCTCAAAACTGACAACATAGGTCAACTCTTATCAAATTCATTGTTTTACAATATTTCCATATGTGCGTATACGTAACACACAATTGTCAATCGCTTATATTTATTAAATATTTTTTATTTTTGAAAAATTGCCAAAAATCGGGTTTTAAAGATTTTTCAATGATTTTTGCAGGAATGAAAGATCAACATATAGCATATAGTTTACATAAGAAATAATGGCGAAAATGTTATGCACAATATGCTTTTTTATGCTATTAAAAAAAGTTGTGATGAAATCTGCTCTCCTGTATTCTTTTTTGGCCGGGCGGGAAGCAGTTTAGTGTCAAATCGTTCTAAATCTATTTCTTTATAAAATGTCGTCAATAAATTTAAAAAAGCTCGCGTGACATTTTTTTATTAATCGATAAATATTTAACCTTTTTCTAAAATTGACAAATTTTGACCAATGCCTGATGTAGGGTGCAAACATAAATTAATTCAAAATTTCGTTATTAAAATTTTTTGAAGCTTTATCTTTTGAAATATCCCAATAAGCAAAAACCTTTGAAATTTCATATTTATTAATTTGAAAGCAAGTTTAAATTTCAAACAATAGCTGTGAGAATAGGCTTTAAATTCATATTATTTCAAATACAAAACTATGCCTTTCTCCAACAAAAAGGTTCTAATATATCAATTGTATTTGTCAAACGCTTTCATAATTTAAAACTAAGCTGGAAGTTTCTTTAACAAACAAATGTTTCTCAAATATTTTCAAAACGTTTTTTACAAATTTAAAACTACACTTGAGTTAAACATGAAATAAATTTGTTTCTAAACTACTTTTCATACTAAAATTTTACATGAATAAATTATAATTTGATATATTTTTTATATTAGCTGAAAAGGAAATTTTGCATTCATCATTTTGAGCATATTTTTCACCATTTGTAATGGACCTTAGTAGGTAATTTTGTCCATTTTATTGCGGCATAATTGCGTACAAATATTTTTATTTTGTATGTATAATATTTTATTTTTTGAACAAACATGTCTAAGTTTAAAACTTTTTTATGAAAAAAAAAAACTGAAAGCTTTTTTAAATATGAAAAACATTTGAATATTTTCTTATAAACAATAGAAAAAATAGAAAATAAATCAAATATAAAAAAACTTAACTTTACACTTTACAATCACTTGAAAATTTTATAAAAACCTAACATTATACTTTAACTGGAAATTTTTGAAATTTTCTTGTTTATTTCACACCCATATTTTTAAAATTTGAATTGAATTTGATAATTGTGCTATTTATTAAAGGAAATTTACCAAAAAATTGTAAGGTTTGAATCGATGTTTATTGGGATATAAAGAAAAAATTTTTTCGTTAACGGAACTTTGAGAAAATGGTGAAAGTATTGTACTATATTTTTGTAAAAAAGAGCAGTTTTTCATACTAATTTCAGAGTGCTGAATTTGAATATTTTTCACGTCTAGACGAATTGAGATAATCCAAAAACTCTTTCAGCACATTATTTTGAAATATATGTAGCAAATTACAAAATATTTTTAAAAAATGTTTACCTCATATATCCCTGGACTTATTCCTGAAAAACGAAAGAAAGTCGAGCGAAAAATCAAAAATTCAAAATTCAAAAGTAAATATCTTTTTAACTGTAAGAGATAACTTAGGTGAGTAAGCTTACTTTTTCTTTAGCTTGTCAAGAACTTTATAGGAATATAAAAATCTTTAAAATCGGACTTCAGTTGTAGAAGTTACGATTTTTTTAAACTTTTACATACTCGAGGTAGTCAAATTTGACACCCTGTACCTTATCTTTTGTTATCACGGGGTGACCACAAGATAATTTTTCGGAAAGCTTAAGTCATCCTCTGCAACTTTTCCATACATTTCAATTTAATCCGGGCGGTAGTTTTGGAGATATAGATTTATTACCAAAAAATTTGCATTTGACCACACTGTGCAACGGCCACTTCGATGAATTTTTTAACAATTCCCAAATTTATGTGGAGCTGTGTCAGCACACTTTCTCGGTTCGACACATGCAATAACACTTCTCTCAAGCTTGAATCAGAACCATCAATAAATAATCTCCACTCACTGGCGGTGTAGTTCATTCCCATTTTTACCACAAGAGCTTTTATATCGTTGCAGTAGGCGAACGAATTGTCAACATTTAGAATGTAGAGGCTGTGAAATTCAGCTTGCCGTTTGCGGTACGCCGCACGTTGGGGTAAAAGGGGTCGAAAGTGGCGTTCAATTGAATTTTGAAAATTAACTTTTTTAAATAAAATTGGGTACCGAATAAAAATAGACAAAATTATGTATCAATAACGATAAAAGTCATTAACGTAGGTTGCGTGGTTTTTGAGTACTGAGCTGTCAAAGTTCAACATTTTTTTATATTTTAAGAAAAGAGCAAAAAATTAAATTTTCATGAACTTTCGGTAAATTTTTTTTTAATAAAGAGTGCTTTAAAGAAAAATTTTAAAATGGAACCGTCAACTACAGGTATTTGGGTTTACTTTTATGTAAGAATTTGTAAATTATTTTTTGTCCTGGTATTTTTGTTATTTTTTTGAAAATAGTCAAAAATGCACTAATTTTTAAATTTCATGGAATGTAACTAAAAATATAACAAGACTTTTGTTCTGAAAAATTGTCTGAAAAATATTAAATATTGTCTACTTAAATATTCTGAAATAAAATCGTGCGCATATTTTGCCCGATTTTAGAAATTTACATTTTTGTGAAAAAACTCAAGTTGCTCCAAACCAAAAACAGGTTAAGTGCAGATTTTTTTTTATTTTTTTACTTTGTTTTATTTTTCGTTATTTCACTATTGTTTTTTGTTATTGTTTTGTACAATTATTTTAAATAAACAAAATAATTTTACTGCTTAATACAGTCGAACTCAGTTAAAATGAGTTCATGTAATGTTTTTATATTCTACAAAGTAATGTGTCTTATATTGGTACTTGGTATTTAATATTGAAAAATACAGGAACTATGCGAACAATACAGTCAGATACTACGTTGATAAATATCCATGGTATTGTATGTCTCCTATTCTCCACAAGTTTTTTATTCACGGCCCAGAAATTATAAATCATGATCTTCTACGAAATGGCCAACTTTCTGAGACACCCAAGAAGCAAGAAAAAAAGATTTCAAAAATTACCGGAAACATTTTTCACGAAAATGTAGTAGACAAAAATCAAACGAAGATATATTTAATAGACTTTTGATAAGTTCCGATCCAATCAAGTATGGGGAAAAAGTATAAAATAAAACCTACCACAATCCGCAGTTGATTATTCTCACTGATGACGATTTTTTTTTTTTTTTTTTTTTGTATGAAAACATTACCATTCTTCAAAGAAAGCCTTAGAATTCTAAAAATGAATTTGTTTACTTACTAATAAATAATAAAGTCAAAAGTGATTATAAAAATATCGATTTCACTTTTCCTTGAAGTAAGCGGCCATTTTAGATCCATTTTTTCACAATGTACAGACAGATGGACGGATGTTGCCATTTAGCCAAAAAAGATCGTAGAGATATAATGGTACATTTTTTTACTAACCAGTAAAGAACAAAACAAGTTGTAGTTTTTAAAATATTCATATCGTCCTTCCTTGAATTATGCGGCTTTCTTCTAGCCAATTAATCTTAATGTATAGACAGACGGACGGACATTACCATTCTGCCAAAAAAATCGTAGTATTTTTAGAGTTTATATTTTTTAACTAACTAATAAAAAACAAAACATGTTGTGATTATTAAAATATTGATATCGCCTTTTCTTGAATTATGCGGCCATTTTAGACCCATTTTTTCCAATGTATAGACAGACGGACGGACATTACTATTCTGCCAAAACAAATTCAAGAGTTCTAAAAATATCTTTTCTTACTAACTAATTGATAAAATATTAAATCGTGATTATTTAAATATTCATATCACCTTTTTCTGAATAATGCGGCGATTTTAGACCCATTTAATCCTAAGGTATAGACGGACGGACAGACATTACCATTCTGCCAAAAAAATCCTAAAATTCAAAAAATATTTTTTTTTTACCTAATAATAAATATAAAAATAGATCCTCATCATTAAAATATTGATATCACTTCTCCTTGAATTAGGCGCCATTTTCGACCCCTTTTACCCCAACGTGCGACGCAGAGTTAACATTAGCATGTTTGAGTTTTCTTTGCTTTAAAAAAGCTATCAAAAATATGGCAAGTAGCTGCGATAGTCCCAATATGGCCACAATGAAATCCATTTTCATTTGTGTTAAAAAAAAAAAAAACTAATTTTTTAAAGATTTTTGCGATTTTGATCTTGAAGATGAAGTTTTTTTTTTATTTTATATGTTCACAATATTTGCTCTTTATAACTTTGCCTCAGAGGGTGAATCAAAATTCCGAATGGTTTGTAAGATATGAACCTGAGAAAATTATCACTTTTTTGCAAAAATGACACCGAGGTCCCACATTTTTGAGGGCCCATAAAAAAAAGTACTTTACTTTGGGCAAAACTGGGAAACACGGGTCTTTTTTTTTTTTTTTTCTTTTTTGGTCTTTTATATCGTAGTGGTGTCCGTATATGGTTATATTTCCATGACTTAAAAAATTACACACAGTGTAATCATTTGCAGGAAACATTATGCAACTGCAACGTTCTGGAATTCCATTAGTTTTAAAATAGATATATAATTTTTTTAAACACATATTTGGACTAGAATATTTTATCAGGTGATATACATATAACTCAAATTAAAGATAATGTTTTAATCTATCACCTCGTGAAAACACTTTTAAAAATTTTTTAGTGTATCGCAAGTAATGGTGCTTTAAAAATAATTTATATTAAAATTTACTGCCTGAAAATTTAGTAATTTTGTGTTTCCTTTTTAATAATTTTTTGTTTATTTGCACTTAGAATTTTGCAACACTTTTAAATGTGTTCACTGGGATTCAAAAATTTAAACATGAAAACTTATATGGATTTGAGATATCAGAACTTAAATAATATAAACATGGTCACAGTAACATAAAAAAAAAAACATTTTTTTTTTTTTTTTTTTTGGTAAATTTACACCTAATTATAAGGTAAATAATTTATAGCAGAGATAAACTAAAGACGAAACAAATTTTCAAAAATGTAACTCGCGCAAAAAAAAAATACAATCAACCAAATATACCTACTTTTTTTTTAACTGTCAACCTACTATTACGCCTCCATGTTTAGTGTTCCAGAAAAATGCATTTTGGAAATTCTGGTATAGAGAGACCTTTTAAATGATGTGTATTGATGAATACAGGAAGCATACGAAAGGATTTGTTATCATTTCCCTATCAGCGCACATTGGGGCAAAAGGGATTCAGAGAAAGGTGATATCAATACTTAAATGACCACATTTTAATTTTCTATTTAGTAGTAAGTAAAAAAACTTTACCGAGATCTGAAATCGGGCAAGGAACAAAATTTCGTTAGTATTTAAAAATGTTTTAAGGAGTTTGAACCTCCATAGATCCGCTCCAAAATGAAGGGTCCTCCTTGCAAACATAAGATATTACTCTCCTCTGCTAAGCCTTTAAAAATAATTTATAAAGCCAACCAGCCGATTAGAAGTTACAGAATCGAATCTGCTTTTTGATAAAACAAAGCAAAAGGTTGGAGGTTTTTTGTAAATCCTTTCTAAAATTGGGCTATATATGAGAAATTTCCAAAATTTAAAGTAAATAAATATTTTCAAATATTTTTTTTCTTCTGACGACTATTTATGCATACACGCAAAGAAAAAACATGATTCCTAAATGCTCGCGGAAATCAGGTGATGTTCCTAAATAGTTTATATGGCTAACACAATCAAATTATTGTGTTTTTGACTAAACTGAATCAATTATTTTTTGTTCTGATCATTTTAACATATGGTACTTTGTAATAATATAAAGTCGGTGTAATAAAAGAATAATATGTTTCATAGTAACATATTATTTCAATGAAATATTTGTATGTAATATTTTAATGCGAGGGGTAACAATAATATGCTCGTCTTTATTGTTATCTCTCTTTCGAAATAATTTACTCAGTTAATAATGAAATCTTAAATGTGACGGACGTAAAGTGAAGAAAAACGTTTAAAAAGGTTCACAAAATTTTTACTAAAAAACTTTATTATTATTTTTTAATAACGAGATTCACGGAGTGCTGACGGAGCAAATCATCAATGTCCAAATTTAAAATTGGAAATATTTTTCGGTAAGCACAATAAATATAAATAATTCAGTGCGGTCAAATATAAAAATAAAAATAAAAAAATGTATTTGTACAAATTTTCTTTTAGGTGTGTGAATGTGAAGATGAATTTTCTTGAATGACATCGTCCAGTGAAGGCTGTGGTATTTGTTTTTAAATTATTTTCTATTCGCAAAATTTAAATTAAAAAATAATAATAAATAAAAATACATTTTAACCGTATGCATAGTATTATGATTGGGGGTATTATAATATTTAATATAGGGATCATGTTATATTTGTGCAGTATGGTTGTGAGGACTATCATATATAAATGTTATGATTGTGAGGTTCATATTATATTAATATTGGATAGGACAATATTATGTTCACAAAAGGGTATAATAACTGATATGATTGAGAGAATCATAAACCTAAACATTAATGATAGTTACCGATTATGATTTGACCAACCATGTTTTTTCTTTGCGTGTACAAAATCTGTTCGCGTTAATAATTTTATCAATGCGTGCAAAAGTCTAGTCATATCTTACAAATTTCATTGAAATCGGACCAGCCGTTTGGAAATTCCAGATTTATTTCCATTTTAATTTTTGCATGGGACACTGTGCGTCTGGTTTCCTGACATCAACGAGATATATATTAAACTGTAGGTAATCACATCGTCTTTAAAACTCTACACTCTAAACTTAAATTCACTGAATGGCGCAAATTTGCTATAAAAAAAACTGCAAAATTTCAAAAATCGTAAATTTTTTGTTTCATTTAGGGCTAGTAAGCCGGATTATACAGCAAGTGAATCTCTTAACTTCTTTCTTTTGACTGATTAATGGATTAAATCAAAAACATTGAAATTGACAGTACAAAACTAAAATTAATCCAAAAATCCTCGAAAGCTTCAACTCAGTTTTTTTTTAGTTTATATGCCTGTATTTCCGTGAGATTTTAAGTGAATGATTTATTTAACAGCTCCGTACAAGGAAACAAAATAACCTAGCTTGATGATTTTAATTGATGCTGATTTTTTCTATTTTTATTCGTTGTCCAAATTTATTACGAAAATTTATATATCAAAATTCAATTAATCCCCAACGTGCAGCGGTTAAAAAATTATTGGTCTCATACATTTAGATAAAAAAAAATTTCGAAATGGGTTCATAAAAACTATACCATTCATTGGAAATATTAAATCTGTCCTATATGTAATCAAATTTAACACTGCGTGTTCAAATCTTAATGAAAATTTATACTTATGTAATTGATATCATGTTGGCACCATTTTGATATCAGATTATTTAATTGCTATATGTTTTCTATTAAATTTGTTATGAAATTTATACCTTCTTAAATTTGCATTGGAGTTTGTATGTAAATTTCGCTAATTATTACTTTTTTTAACTTGTAAAACCAATTTTTAAATGATGTACAATTTGTTTTTCATTTAAAAATAAAAAAAATATAACTGATTATATTGAACAGTTCCTAATGCGAAACCGAGATTATTCCAAATTGAGGTTTGTTGCTCATCTGTAAATAAGATACAGCTGGATGCCTCAATGCATGTGAAAATATTAAGAACAGCCATGTTGCAGGCAAATATTCTTAAAAACACGAGCGAATTGACAAAAAAAAATGCTTTTCCGAAAATAAAAACGATGTTCTGTAGTGAAAGGCTAAGTCTCCATATTTGATTCCCGTTGAATATGTTTGAGGACATATCAAAGATGCTGTTTTTTAAAAGCTTAGAAAAATATTCACATAGAGAATTCCAGATCATTAGGGGACTCTATGCCACGTCTTTGCGTCGCTATCAAATCCTATAAAGACTATTTCGCAAAATATTAATGTGTGTAACCCAAATATTCTAAAAAGAGAAAATCTTAATCACTATTATTTTGAACAGCAAATTTCTAATGTACTCAATAATTTTAAGTATTTTATCTGAATAATAGTGGTCAATTTTAAGATTTACCTTTTTAGAAAATTGGACCAAATATAACAAATTCCAAGAAAATAAATTTTTTGAAATCAACAAAAAATCTTCATATTATTGCACAAAGCCGTATAATATAGTTTTATTACATGCAGATAAGCAAAGCGTATAGAACATATTATAATATAACGTAAATGAACATATTATAAAATAAAATAAAATAAAATAAAATTTAAACATAAATTTTACTTCAATATACATATACTTTTAATATAACACCATATAAATTATACTATTATTAAAAATCATTCCGCAAAATTTCCATATTTTTACTTTTAAATTTTCAAGGGCATTATTTTTCACTGTCAGAGAAAAACTTTAATTATCCATTTATAAATTACAAACATAACTTATTTTCATTTTTATTCTGGTTAACAAATCAAATTATTATAATCTTTTTTCTATTTGATCTTATAATTAAATTATTATTTTTTTTTTTTTTTTACACAATTTACAAACAAAGATAACACTTTCATTTTCCTTGTCAGCCAAAGAGATTTATTTATGGCAAAAAAGAAAATAAAAAATAAATAAATTGGAAAAAATTGTTGTGTGAGTATTATAATTGAAATGTTTTCATTTCCCTTTTAATGTTTATGAGTAGCAATTGCGTATGTAGGAATGTAAGTACTATTATAAGATACTTTAAATCATTTTATCTTATCATTTGTTTTCTTCTTCTTTTTATGTATTTCAATGTCATATTCAATAATCTATTTATGTTCATTATATGTATAATAGATTTATAAATTATAAATGTAGTAGTAGGCTTTTACATATACATGTACATACTTTCTCACATGCCAGGACATGTGTAATTCAAAAAAAGTAATAGAAATCATTATTTATAACTTCCTTAAAAAATGCGTAAATCAGTTTCATATTGTGACGTTATAAGAGTAAACATTCACATAAAATTTTCATTCATTTTATTTGTCTTTTTTCTTTTACTTTTATTTACAGATTGTTGTCTTTTATTTTGAGATACATTTTTCTTTTTTTGTTCGTTTACCGTTCTGTTTTTAACATGCATGTGAGTACATAGATTTTTCCCTAGAGCTTGTCATATTTCTTATTCATATAAATATAGTAGATTTCAATGAACAGGTACTTTTTGTGCAGGCCTCTTGTGTCTTAAAAGAATTACACAAAACACTATGGGAACTTTATATGGGGTGAGGGAATATTGTCACACTCAGATACGGATGGATAGGGTGACGAATTTTGAGGAGTTAAAGAAAATTTGTTTAAATCAGAACAGTTCAATATGTTTGTGCAGTTACGTTTATCAATAATTCAATCCTTCGTGTTGAAATGAAAGATACGAAGCGATAGGGCTCCACGTACACATCTTACGTATCTATATATCTATCTATCTATCTATCTATCTATCTATCTATCTATCTATCTATCTATCTATCTATCTATCTATCTATCTATCTATCTATCTATCTATCTATCTATCTATCTATCTATCTATCTATCTATCTATCTATCTATCTATCTATCTATCTATCTATCTATCTATCTATCTATCTATCTATCTATCTATCTATCTATCTATCTATCTATCTATCTATCTATCTATCTATCTATCTATCTATCTATCTATCTATCTATCTATCTATCTATCTATCTATCTATCTATCTATCTATCTATCTATCTATCTATCTATCTATCTATCTATCTATCTATCTATCTATCTATCTATCTATCTATCTATCTATCTATCTATCTATCTATCTATCTATCTATCTATCTATCTATCTATCTATCTATCTATCTATCTATCTATCTATCTATCTATCTATCTATCTATCTATCTATCTATCTATCTATCTATCTATCTATCTATCTATCTATCTATCTATCTATCTATCTATCTATCTATCTATCTATCTATCTATCTATCTATCTATCTATCTATCTATCTATCTATCTATCTATCTATCTATCTATCTATCTATCTATCTATCTATCTATCTATCTATCTATCTATCTATCTATCTATCTATCTATCTATCTATCTATCTATCTATCTATCTATCTATCTATCTATCTATCTATCTATCTATCTATCTATCTATCTATCTATCTATCTATCTATCTATCTATCTATCTATCTATCTATCTATCTATCTATCTATCTATCTATCTATCTATCTATCTATCTATCTATCTATCTATCTATCTATCTATCTATCTATCTATCTATCTATCTATCTATCTATCTATCTATCTATCTATCTATCTATCTATCTATCTATCTATCTATCTATCTATCTATCTATCTATCTATCTATCTATCTATCTATCTATCTATCTATCTATCTATCTATCTATCTATCTATCTATCTATCTATCTATCTATCTATCTATCTATCTATCTATCTATCTATCTATCTATCTATCTATCTATCTATCTATCTATCTATCTATCTATCTATCTATCTATCTATCTATCTATCTATCTATCTATCTATCTATCTATCTATCTATCTATCTATCTATCTATCTATCTATCTATCTATCTATCTATCTATCTATCTATCTATCTATCTATCTATCTATCTATCTATCTATCTATCTATCTATCTATCTATCTATCTATCTATCTATCTATCTATCTATCTATCTATCTATCTATCTATCTATCTATCTATCTATCTATCTATCTATCTATCTATCTATCTATCTATCTATCTATCTATCTATCTATCTATCTATCTATCTATCTATCTATCTATCTATCTATCTATCTATCTATCTATCTATCTATCTATCTATCTATCTATCTATCTATCTATCTATCTATCTATCTATCTATCTATCTATCTATCTATCTATCTATCTATCTATCTATCTATCTATCTATCTATCTATCTATCTATCTATCTATCTATCTATCTATCTATCTATCTATCTATCTATCTATCTATCTATCTATCTATCTATCTATCTATCTATCTATCTATCTATCTATCTATCTATCTATCTATCTATCTATCTATCTATCTATCTATCTATCTATCTATCTATCTATCTATCTATCTATCTATCTATCTATCTATCTATCTATCTATCTATCTATCTATCTATCTATCTATCTATCTATCTATCTATCTATCTATCTATCTATCTATCTATCTATCTATCTATCTATCTATCTATCTATCTATCTATCTATCTATCTATCTATCTATCTATCTATCTATCTATCTATCTATCTATCTATCTATCTATCTATCTATCTATCTATCTATCTATCTATCTATCTATCTATCTATCTATCTATCTATCTATCTATCTATCTATCTATCTATCTATCTATCTATCTATCTATCTATCTATCTATCTATCTATCTATCTATCTATCTATCTATCTATCTATCTATCTATCTATCTATCTATCTATCTATCTATCTATCTATCTATCTATCTATCTATCTATCTATCTATCTATCTATCTATCTATCTATCTATCTATCTATCTATCTATCTATCTATCTATCTATCTATCTATCTATCTATCTATCTATCTATCTATCTATCTATCTATCTATCTATCTATCTATCTATCTATCTATCTATCTATCTATCTATCTATCTATCTATCTATCTATCTATCTATCTATCTATCTATCTATCTATCTATCTATCTATCTATCTATCTATCTATCTATCTATCTATCTATCTATCTATCTATCTATCTATCTATCTATCTATCTATCTATCTATCTATCTATCTATCTATCTATCTATCTATCTATCTATCTATCTATCTATCTATCTATCTATCTATCTATCTATCTATCTATCTATCTATCTATCTATCTATCTATCTATCTATCTATCTATCTATCTATCTATCTATCTATCTATCTATCTATCTATCTATCTATCTATCTATCTATCTATCTATCTATCTATCTATCTATCTATCTATCTATCTATCTATCTATCTATCTATCTATCTATCTATCTATCTATCTATCTATCTATCTATCTATCTATCTATCTATCTATCTATCTATCTATCTATCTATCTATCTATCTATCTATCTATCTATCTATCTATCTATCTATCTATCTATCTATCTATCTATCTATATCTATCTATCTATCTATCTATCTATCTATCTATCTATCTATCTATCTATCTATCTATCTATCTATCTATCTATCTATCTATCTATCTATCTATCTATCTATCTATCTATCTATCTATCTATCTATCTATCTATCTATCTATCTATCTATCTATCTATCTATCTATCTATCTATCTATCTATCTATCTATCTATCTATCTATCTATCTATCTATCTATCTATCTATCTATCTATCTATCTATCTATCTATCTATCTATCTATCTATCTATCTATCTATCTATCTATCTATCTATCTATCTATCTATCTATCTATCTATCTATCTATCTATCTATCTATCTATCTATCTATCTATCTATCTATCTATCTATCTATCTATCTATCTATCTATCTATCTATCTATCTATCTATCTATCTATCTATCTATCTATCTATCTATCTATCTATCTATCTATCTATCTATCTATCTATCTATCTATCTATCTATCTATCTATCTATCTATCTATCTATCTATCTATCTATCTATCTATCTATCTATCTATCTATCTATCTATCTATCTATCTATCTATCTATCTATCTATCTATCTATCTATCTATCTATCTATCTATCTATCTATCTATCTATCTATCTATCTATCTATCTATCTATCTATCTATCTATCTATCTATCTATCTATCTATCTATCTATCTATCTATCTATCTATCTATCTATCTATCTATCTATCTATCTATCTATCTATCTATCTATCTATCTATCTATCTATCTATCTATCTATCTATCTATCTATCTATCTATCTATCTATCTATCTATCTATCTATCTATCTATCTATCTATCTATCTATCTATCTATCTATCTATCTATCTATCTATCTATCTATCTATCTATCTATCTATCTATCTATCTATCTATCTATCTATCTATCTATCTATCTATCTATCTATCTATCTATCTATCTATCTATCTATCTATCTATCTATCTATCTATCTATCTATCTATCTATCTATCTATCTATCTATCTATCTATCTATCTATCTATCTATCTATCTATCTATCTATCTATCTATCTATCTATCTATCT
Source organism: Protophormia terraenovae (assembly GCA_951394005.1). Lineage (NCBI taxonomy): Eukaryota > Metazoa > Arthropoda > Insecta > Diptera > Calliphoridae > Protophormia > Protophormia terraenovae. Next base: position 102,822,068 of record OX596074.1, read on the forward strand.
ATCTATCTATCTATCTATCTATCTATCTATCTATCTATCTATCTATCTATCTATCTATCTATCTATCTATCTATCTATCTATCTATCTATCTATCTATCTATCTATCTATCTATCTATCTATCTATCTATCTATCTATCTATCTATCTATCTATCTATCTATCTATCTATCTATCTATCTATCTATCTATCTATCTATCTATCTATCTATCTATCTATCTATCTATCTATCTATCTATCTATCTATCTATCTATCTATCTATCTATCTATCTATCTATCTATCTATCTATCTATCTATCTATCTATCTATCTATCTATCTATCTATCTATCTATCTATCTATCTATCTATCTATCTATCTATCTATCTATCTATCTATCTATCTATCTATCTATCTATCTATCTATCTATCTATCTATCTATCTATCTATCTATCTATCTATCTATCTATCTATCTATCTATCTATCTATCTATCTATCTATCTATCTATCTATCTATCTATCTATCTATCTATCTATCTATCTATCTATCTATCTATCTATCTATCTATCTATCTATCTATCTATCTATCTATCTATCTATCTATCTATCTATCTATCTATCTATCTATCTATCTATCTATCTATCTATCTATCTATCTATCTATCTATCTATCTATCTATCTATCTATCTATCTATCTATCTATCTATCTATCTATCTATCTATCTATCTATCTATCTATCTATCTATCTATCTATCTATCTATCTATCTATCTATCTATCTATCTATCTATCTATCTATCTATCTATCTATCTATCTATCTATCTATCTATCTATCTATCTATCTATCTATCTATCTATCTATCTATCTATCTATCTATCTATCTATCTATCTATCTATCTATCTATCTATCTATCTATCTATCTATCTATCTATCTATCTATCTATCTATCTATCTATCTATCTATCTATCTATCTATCTATCTATCTATCTATCTATCTATCTATCTATCTATCTATCTATCTATCTATCTATCTATCTATCTATCTATCTATCTATCTATCTATCTATCTATCTATCTATCTATCTATCTATCTATCTATCTATCTATCTATCTATCTATCTATCTATCTATCTATCTATCTATCTATCTATCTATCTATCTATCTATCTATCTATCTATCTATCTATCTATCTATCTATCTATCTATCTATCTATCTATCTATCTATCTATCTATCTATCTATCTATCTATCTATCTATCTATCTATCTATCTATCTATCTATCTATCTATCTATCTATCTATCTATCTATCTATCTATCTATCTATCTATCTATCTATCTATCTATCTATCTATCTATCTATCTATCTATCTATCTATCTATCTATCTATCTATCTATCTATCTATCTATCTATCTATCTATCTATCTATCTATCTATCTATCTATCTATCTATCTATCTATCTATCTATCTATCTATCTATCTATCTATCTATCTATCTATCTATCTATCTATCTATCTATCTATCTATCTATCTATCTATCTATCTATCTATCTATCTATCTATCTATCTATCTATCTATCTATCTATCTATCTATCTATCTATCTATCTATCTATCTATCTATCTATCTATCTATCTATCTATCTATCTATCTATCTATCTATCTATCTATCTATCTATCTATCTATCTATCTATCTATCTATCTATCTATCTATCTATCTATCTATCTATCTATCTATCTATCTATCTATCTATCTATCTATCTATCTATCTATCTATCTATCTATCTATCTATCTATCTATCTATCTATCTATCTATCTATCTATCTATCTATCTATCTATCTATCTATCTATCTATCTATCTATCTATCTATCTATCTATCTATCTATCTATCTATCTATCTATCTATCTATCTATCTATCTATCTATCTATCTATCTATCTATCTATCTATCTATCTATCTATCTATCTATCTATCTATCTATCTATCTATCTATCTATCTATCTATCTATCTATCTATCTATCTATCTATCTATCTATCTATCTATCTATCTATCTATCTATCTATCTATCTATCTATCTATCTATCTATCTATCTATCTATCTATCTATCTATCTATCTATCTATCTATCTATCTATCTATCTATCTATCTATCTATCTATCTATCTATCTATCTATCTATCTATCTATCTATCTATCTATCTATCTATCTATCTATCTATCTATCTATCTATCTATCTATCTATCTATCTATCTATCTATCTATCTATCTATCTATCTATCTATCTATCTATCTATCTATCTATCTATCTATCTATCTATCTATCTATCTATCTATCTATCTATCTATCTATCTATCTATCTATCTATCTATCTATCTATCTATCTATCTATCTATCTATCTATCTATCTATCTATCTATCTATCTATCTATCTATCTATCTATCTATCTATCTATCTATCTATCTATCTATCTATCTATCTATCTATCTATCTATCTATCTATCTATCTATCTATCTATCTATCTATCTATCTATCTATCTATCTATCTATCTATCTATCTATCTATCTATCTATCTATCTATCTATCTATCTATCTATCTATCTATCTATCTATCTATCTATCTATCTATCTATCTATCTATCTATCTATCTATCTATCTATCTATCTATCTATCTATCTATCTATCTATCTATCTATCTATCTATCTATCTATCTATCTATCTATCTATCTATCTATCTATCTATCTATCTATCTATCTATCTATCTATCTATCTATCTATCTATCTATCTATCTATCTATCTATCTATCTATCTATCTATCTATCTATCTATCTATCTATCTATCTATCTATCTATCTATCTATCTATCTATCTATCTATCTATCTATCTATCTATCTATCTATCTATCTATCTATCTATCTATCTATCTATCTATCTATCTATCTATCTATCTATCTATCTATCTATCTATCTATCTATCTATCTATCTATCTATCTATCTATCTATCTATCTATCTATCTATCTATCTATCTATCTATCTATCTATCTATCTATCTATCTATCTATCTATCTATCTATCTATCTATCTATCTATCTATCTATCTATCTATCTATCTATCTATCTATCTATCTATCTATCTATCTATCTATCTATCTATCTATCTATCTATCTATCTATCTATCTATCTATCTATCTATCTATCTATCTATCTATCTATCTATCTATCTATCTATCTATCTATCTATCTATCTATCTATCTATCTATCTATCTATCTATCTATCTATCTATCTATCTATCTATCTATCTATCTATCTATCTATCTATCTATCTATCTATCTATCTATCTATCTATCTATCTATCTATCTATCTATCTATCTATCTATCTATCTATCTATCTATCTATCTATCTATCTATCTATCTATCTATCTATCTATCTATCTATCTATCTATCTATCTATCTATCTATCTATCTATCTATCTATCTATCTATCTATCTATCTATCTATCTATCTATCTATCTATCTATCTATCTATCTATCTATCTATCTATCTATCTATCTATCTATCTATCTATCTATCTATCTATCTATCTATCTATCTATCTATCTATCTATCTATCTATCTATCTATCTATCTATCTATCTATCTATCTATCTATCTATCTATCTATCTATCTATCTATCTATCTATCTATCTATCTATCTATCTATCTATCTATCTATCTATCTATCTATCTATCTATCTATCTATCTATCGTCAGCTTTTTAACATTCTCTGTCTTTTCAGCCTAGACCTTTCATATATCTCCTACATATGTTTGATGTCTAAATGCCTTTTTTTGTCTTTAGTACAACAAGTATTTTTGCTTTGTTTCTTTTCTCATGTATGTTGTCAAAATACATTGTTAGCATACCAGTTTTATTAACATACAACCAAAGTGACTGCTACTACTACCACATTTATACCAAACAAACGTAAAATGTAAGGGGACCTAAACCAATACCTATACAAAAAAATCTAAACGTATATAATCACTATTCTATACTAGCATAAGTATAGACCTGGCATGAAATATGGTCATGTGTTGGTAAATATTTGTGCCATATATTTTCATTCCTTCACTCATTGTTTTCGACTCGATTGTTTTTCTTTTTTTGTAGCTTCTTAAAAAATATTTGCTACAAATGCTTTTAATATAAATACATATTGTGTAGATTTTTTTTCTTTGTTTTCTTTTATTTTTTTGGATATTTATTATGGCATTAACGCATTTTCATAGACTAAAAATGTTATTTACGCATAACTTATGCAACAGTTGTTTAGAATATTTGTTTGATAGGAATTTTATATTCTGATAAATATTCACACACATTAATGTAATGTGTATTTTAATGCACTCATACCTAAGTGTTAAACATATATTTGTAAAATTTGGCAATAGTAATGGTGTAAATTAGATATATGTATATATGTGTGTGTATTTACCATTGGGAATGGTAAATCGTCTCTGTGAATACAATAAATTTTTCTGGTTGTGTAAATAAGATAAATTTATATCATTGCGTTATTTCTTGTTTGCCAAAAATTTCTTTGGAATAAAATTACCTTAAAAGCAAAACAACTCTACGTCTTAAGTTAATGGAATTTACTTTAATTTATTTGTGAAACTTAATTAATTTAGCAGAGTGGTTTGCATGAAAGGAGATGAATAAAGCGGAAGATAAGGTATATAAATCAAATGTATGTTTTTTTTTATTATAGTATATGTTTGTAAGAATAAAGTGTAAAAGTTTTTATTTTTACGATTAACTTAAGAAAACGTAAAATAGTTTTAGAAAATCGAATACATTTATTAGAATTAACTAATTAAACCGATTTCACTATACATTTTATTTAATAGTTGAATACATGATCTTCGAGAACTGGTTCGCTGCGAGGACGGAATGTCGTGTTAATATATAGTTTATAGTTGTTCCGAAACTATAATAGTAGAAATTCGAGCTGCAGAGAACTTACTGCTTTTATACGTTAAAAATGTTTTAGTAGATAAAATATACAACACAAAAAATGTGGTTTAGTTAACGACAGAAACATATGTAACGATAAAGAATGTCATTTAAAAATGTTACAGAATAGTAAAATCGAAAATTTTGTTACTTAATTTTGTAAACAATTTGATTATCGTTAAAATAAGTTACTGAATCGCACTACAGGTCACATGTGTGTTCATATCTAAAGAACCTAAAAATTAGTCTATAAATTATTCCATAAAATCAAAATTTGAATAGACTATTTTTATAAGCATCGGTAGTTCAATGATAGAATCCTGCAATTCTTTTTATTTTCTCTATATGTATGAAATTCCATATTAAGTACGGATTTGTACGATAATAGAATTCCAATTGGCCAATAACTTATGAATAAAAAATCGCACCGCCCGAGCAGGGACTTGAACCCTGGACCCTTGGATTAAAAGTCCAATGCTCTACCGATTGAGCTACCCAGGCACACATCTGTTCCGGATTTATTATTGCTTACAAATGAAAATTCTATATTAACCCTGTAATACTAATGTACGTGAATTTTATGTATACATTATGTATGGAAACCTAAGTGTATGAAATTCCCGAAGTTTTTTCTTTAGGTGTTTTTAAATGTATGTTGAAAAGCAAATTTTTTAAACGTTTACATGTTCTGAATGCAAAAAAGTTACTACGTAAAATTTACATATCGGTAGTATTAAGAGTAAAAATTTGAATATAAAAAAGGAAATGTGATTTAAAATGAAATTGCATTATTCAATGGATTTGATGGATGAAGAAGTCAATTCTAACTTTTCAATGAAATTGATGTCATAATTGAAAAAAAATATGAGCTGGCGAGATAACCGCTATACTGAAAACTTTCTAGAAAAAGGAGGAAAAAAGTGTTGAAAATTTATTCATTATGCAAAAAACGAAATTATAGAACATATTGTCTTATTTGATAAATATCTCAAGTCGCTGCTGAGCACCAAATTATAATTTATCATGACTTTTCATAAATAAAATATTTATATAATTTGGAGGGTTTTTAATGTTTTATTCTTATATATTGAATTTATTTTTTCGCTTAAATCTTTTTTAAGGTAAATAAATAATAAAAATGCACTTAGCCGATATAGCAAACACAAATAAAATGTTTTAGAGGAATACCCATGTGTACGTAAAATTTACGCATCGTTTGTTTTAAAGTCTAAAAAAACCGTCAATATTCTAGGGTTAAAAAAATACGTAAATAAAAATTTTTAAAAAAAAATTCTAAAACTCTTTGATTTCAGAAATTTCCATGCTCAATCTGAATATATAGCAAAGTGTTCGTACTCAGTTTTTTTTTGTCGTTTCAACAAGTACTTTAACAAAGCTTCAATTTTCATAAAATTATATATAATAAAGTCACGAATACTTTTTAATTTCTCGTATTAATATAATATAAAGAGAAACATGGCAACATAACATTTAAATAATTTCTTGAAAAACTTTATATAATTAGTATCATTTAAAAAGCATCTGAGGTTCGATTACCGGCCGTTGCAATTCGTATGTCTTCCAATTGGAAGTAAGCATTCTTAGCCTCAGCCGCAAAATTTAAACCATTGTATTAAAGGTATCATCCTATAATGCTAAATAAAAACCCTTCCAAATTTGACCTATAATGTATCAAATGAGACTTTTTATGTTCATAAGCAGTTTTTGATAAATTTAAGCGTTTTTTTTTTTTTTCATGTTAATTTCATAAATCAAAAATTCCTTTGTCAAGCTGACGTAATTCTCAATTATATAAAAACTACCCCTTTTAAACATAATCTCGTAAATTCCTTTACTATGCCTAAATGAAATGCCATGTAAAATGAACGGATTTTTTAACAAAGATTAAATATTTTCTAAAAATTACTTTTTTTCTTTAAAAATCTTAATTTACATTAAGTAAAAATTTTCACTGAAATCAAAAATTACAATAAAAATAAAAATTTTCTGTGAAAAAAAAAAAAAAAAAAATCTTTGAAGGTTATTTTAGCTGAAATTTATAATGAAGTAGGTTCGCAAAAAGTTTGCCTTTGCCTTGTGCCAAACAATTTTTCGGAAAAAATGGTCAGAAAAGTTTCATCAATGCGTACACAAAATTTGAAGATACGTTTAAAATTTAAAAATAAAAACCTTTACTTTAGTGCAAATGTGAAGGTGGAAAAAATGGAGAGACATATTATTTTCTGGCGAAATAAAAACTAATTTGTTTGGAAATAACTTCCGAAGAAGTTCCCACTGCCCCACAGTGATTCGTTCCCAAATAACGACTGGACAAAAATATTCTAGACTTATGAAATTTTGTATACTATTAAAACTTTGAATACCTAAGAAAAATATGGATTTAAAAAAAAATCAGTGCAAGGACTCTTATACCCCCATACATCCTGAAATTTCAAAATGCCATATTTTCCACAAACTTAAAAACAAAATTATAAAAGTTGGTCATGTTAGTACTTATTTGACTATAATTATGTGTGCGATTTTTTATTTATAATCGGGGTAAGAACTATCGTAGCTGTCATATATCCTTTTTACTAAAAACGTCCTAAAACTGCTAAAACGACTCATAATATAAAATAACTTTTGAATAGACTTGCAGTTGGCAGAGCGTTGCCAAATTTTGTTGAGTTTGGACAAATAACATACAAATTATGGAAAAATATATATTTTTTTAATAATACATATAAATATTATTAAGGAATACAAGACTATATGTTTTATAAATAGGGTTGCCAGAATTGTTTGGTAGTTTAACTTGACATTTTGAAAAATTCAACTTGATTTTAAACAAATAAACTAGACATAACGACAAATGTTAAAAGAAAAATTAAAACCTGAAGAAAATTGAAGACGCATAAATTATATCCTAAAAATTTTTAATTTTTTCAACAAAATTTTATTAGGAACTAAAAAATTAATTTAAACAAAAAATATATAAAACTCAGAGTAATATAAATGTTTTTATTACGATATTTTCCACATCGACTGATAAAGCATTCAACGCACTATTTACACAATTGTTTATCACATGGCAGTTGCAATTAGATTTTATTATTTTATTGTTTTAATTTTTTTAATTTTGAAACACGGAATTATGGACACCATAATTTACAGCTGCATTATTGGCGCTGTTTGAAGTAATTTTTTTCAGATCTAGTTTATTTTCTATAGTTATTATTTTAATATTTTTGAAAATATCTGCTGAAGTTTCATTCGGATCTTCATAGAAATCCAGAATTTGTCTACGAATACCATTTTTAATACTAAAATATTGTACTGCATATGGATAGGTTTTTATATTTCCCATATTTGATGCTTCACTGCAGGTTCCAAAAATTGAACTTTTTTTAAGGCGCTAGAAACTATTTCTTGCGAATATGGAGCCAATACGTTTCTTGCAATTGCTGCTACTTTAGTACGACCACAATTTGTTAGCAATTTTACTATCGCAGTATAAATATCAACATAATTTGATATGGCAATCTAAACCATTATAACTAAGTCCATGTATTATATTATGAAAAACAAGTAATAATTCAGCCTTTGAATCAAGTGATTCATCCTTTAATACAGCCGGTACTACAAAATTTGAAATGGATTTCGAAATTTTTTGGGACAATGCCGATTTTGAATTTTAATTTTTTCTCACAAATATATTTGCTATTAAGTACTCACAAATTTCACAATAAAATAAAGTTTTAAAATCATTTCATGCATTTATTGTCAGTGATGGGCAAAAGTGCATACAATCTGTAACGGAGAAAACCATCCTTTTTATATTTGACTAAATTTATTATATTTTTTAAAAAATTTAAATTGTAGAATATTTTGAAGTAGTATAGAATATTTTTAGCTTGACAAATTGTATTTTAACTTGAAACTTGACAAGACCTAAATTATCTAGACAATCAAGCTTATTCAAGCCCGTCTGGCAACTCTAGTTATAAATAATAATTTTTATATGTTTCAGTAATACAAATATTTCTGACAAAGTTATATTAGAGTGCAAAATGTTTTTAAATGATTATTCCTCTTTAATTAAATTAAAATAAATTAAATTTAGCTTTTCTATCTACAGATAAGACCGTGAATTTAAAAATGTGAAATTAAAATTATTTAATGTATTTTTACATTCATTTGAATAATTTTACAGAAAATTTTAATTTTTCTTTCCTAAAAAAATATATTTTACAAAAATACTGAGCTAAAAGTGGTTCCATTCTTTATTGATTACTTTTAAAAGTAAAAGGGAAAATTAAATAGAAAAATAAAAGTTTAAAAACATGCACTAATTTTCCTTATATATTTAATCAAACTTTGTCAATTTTCTATTTTTAACACAAAATAAAGTCATATATAAAATTTATTAAAGTATTTAAATTTTGATAGAAATTAAGTACTAACGTTTTATTTTGTTAAAACCTGTATTATGTTGAACTTAACTACATAAAAAAATGTTGAAAGAAATTTCAAAATCCATTAAAATTTATTTTTTTAATTGTTCACTTCAAAAATATTTTAATAAAAAATGTTATTTTTCCCTTCTGCAAAATATTTTATTATATAAATTATAACCAAAAGGTGGTTGCGTTTTTCGCTGTTTTAAAAATGTCAGATATCAGGCTATAGCTATAGTTTTAAAAAATTAAAATTTTGAAATAGCTTTTCAAATTTAGTAAATTTTTTTATTTTTCCTGTAAATTCAGTTTTATTGAAATCCAAATTTCCAAACAAAATTTTTTTTTTTTTTTTTTTGTAATAATTTTAGAAAAGATCAAAAAGATAAAATATATTGTTTTTAGGCAATGTTTTATATTTACGTTTTTAAAAGAAATAACAAAAAAAACTGTTGAAATATATTTTCACCAATTATTTAAGTAGAGCCATCGGAATAAATTTTTTTCAATACACACATTTTTGCTATATATCAGCTGATTTTGGCGCCCTCTACTGACATGATTGTGTTTTCTAAAAATATGGGACATACATTTTTAAAAAGCTTATATTATTAGCTATAAGAAAAATTTCTTAAAATTATTACTTTTGTATTTTACTCAATGAAACGAATCACTGTGCTCCCTGAAGGGAAAAAAATCCAAGTTAAATTCACAAATATGACTGTTTGAGAGTGAGGTGAAAATATAATGGTTTGGGAATGCTTTTAGTTTAATTCAAATGGTCATATTTATCATATTGATAAATACAATAAATGCATATGTGTACTGAGATATATTGGGATATTGCACAAAACCGATTTTGGAGTTATTTTATTACATAAAAATAATCAAAAAAGAACAAAAGAATTCGATTTAATATGAAAAAATTACAAACTTATTAACTGCAACTACTATTATGAGAAACACTTTTTGGTATTTAAATCGAAAACCTGTACGTAATCAATTTGAATGCATTTGAATGCATATTTGCCATTTTTCTCATTGAATTGGCATTGCCAGTTCAAATAGTTTACTAAAAGAAAAATATTTGGTATATTTTTGAAGAATTTTCCAAAGTCACTTTAATATCACTCCATAAGGTGTGATATTATTATTATCTATTATTTTGAGCAGGTGTGTATATAACTGCACGAAAAAATCAATCTTTTGTTATATTGCAGGGACTCTTAGCTTTCATTTGATACCCATATTAGGTTGACATAATTTTGACATATATTTTATATTTTATTTTAAAACGAGCTTAACCCGGTGCGCTTCGCTACCCCTTGTTAGGCGATATATTTGCTACCATTTAAGAGTTTTAAAAAGTGGGCGTAAAATGTGGACGTGAGTTCTTACATGACCTAGAGCCACCACAGGCACTGGTACTATCTGTATGTCAAATTTTGTGAAAATCGGTGCAGCCGTTTAAAAGTTTTAAAAAAGTGGGCGTGACTGCTACTACTTATCTATGCGTCAAATTTCGTAAAAATAGGTGCAGCCTATAAATTGTTCCACTAAAAATAAAAATAAAAATTTTCACTAAAAATAAATAATTTCGCTTAAATCCAAATTTTATTTTTTGATTTTTCACAAACAAATTAAAAAAATTACTAAACTCCAATTTTTGTTTGGAAACCTAATTTTTTCAATATACAATTTTTTTTTTTTTTTTTTTTTTTAATTTTATTTTTCTTCATATAAAAATATTCATCAATAATTGTAAAGCAAACACTTTAATATTAATCTTGTAGCTGTACTCTGCTTATTATAAATCGATTTTACACTTTAAGCTAGTGAAAACCATAAACTCAAACAAGTGAAACATATAAAATTCTTGATAAGCGAAAACAAAAACAAATAATATCTATTTATCTCAACACTCATACGCCTAGTATAATTGACATTATACCTAAAGCCTGAAAAACAATACACCAAGTGAACACATAGCATTTTGTTTCTTTTTTATGTATTTTAACATAAAAAAGTACAAAAAATATATATATTAAACTTTTTAATAGCTTCAATGAAAAATTGCTTAAATAAGCATAATTTTTCACAATCTCTTTAAACTTAAATCCTTTTTACCAACTCAAAGATAAAAAAAAAAAAAATTAAAATACGAGGAAAACAGTGGCAGCAAAAACACAACATAAAAGCTTTTTATATGATTAATGATTATAACGTTTATAATGATGTTAATCCTTTTTTGTTGTTTTATTTCAACTTATTTTGCTGTTGTAATTGTCTTTTCTGAGTTGTACAAAAATTATAAATAAAAAAAAAGTCAAATAAATAAATTTTGCAATAATACTTTATGCAGTAATGTGAGTTTAACAGTAGTAGTATAACAAATACACTGGTAAGTAAAATACAAAGAGAAAGTTATTCATTTACAAGTACGATATACGACTTACATACAGAGTTACATATACAATGTTTTCTGTGTGGAGTATAGTACTAAGCACATTATTTGGTTCTCTTTAGATCAAAAATATAATATATAAAGTGTTAATTTTCAAATAGTACCAAAGTAAACGTAGAACTATTTTTATAACGATCTGAATTATATCTAGTTAATACTTTCTATTATATATTTAATGCAAAACGAAGGAAATTTTTAACTAGCTTTTGGATTTTCGAAAGTTCTTTCTTAAAAATAATTTCCTTGTAAAATATTGCATCTAATAAATTCTAAATTAAATGATTAATATAAAAAATTGGTTTAAAAATTTTTTGGATTCTCAAGAATTTATTTCCCATTTCAAATTTTAACTAAAAGGTACTCTAAACCAACATTTCATTCATTATATATTGGCATATATGTGTATTCACACAACTACACTCCAGTACTTTCCCAGTGGTAAAAAGAAGTGGTAAAGAGCCCTACTAGAAGGCCTTTTTTATGTCCAGAAGACCTTCTCCCTGCATTCCATGTACATTTCATTTTTACACGTGATGTCATTGGGAGGTAGGCCTTACACATTCGCGACCCGATACAGCCCTTCTAGAAGACCTTTTTATTGAAAACTGCAAGCAGGCCTTCTGTAGAAGTACTAAAAAGAGTCCTTCTACAGAAAGCCTTTTACACTATTAATAAAATATTTTTCTATTTATATAAAATATATATTATTTTTATTTTAAATTATTGTAAAATATTTAAAACTTAAAAAAAACAAAATTCAATACTAAAAAACATTTCTGTTAATTTTTGACAAAACATCTTAAGTCGATATAAGACAAATTATTTGAAAATGACATTTGTATAGAAAATGTTGATTTTTATTTAATATTCCTGAAAAAAACTTAAAATTTTTGTTAAATTATTTTTTCAAAAATATAAAGATTTAATATAAGCGATTAAGTTTTTAATAAAATACTTATAATAAAAACCATAGATTATAACATAGATATGAAGATCCGTTGTCAGAAACCTAAGTCGGTTGTCAAAAAAACCTAAGTCTAAGAATGTATTAGTAAAAAATTGTATTGAAAACAAAAACAATTGTAGTACGTGTGCCTTTTTTGAGTAATTTTTTTCAATTGAGTTTTTTTAAGCTTCATATCTATGTAATAATCTATGATAAAAACCATAAATAAAGAATTTAATTAACTTAGAAAATCACATTCTATTCTAACAAAAAATTGGAGACAACTAAATGATTTATCATTCTTATTTATTTATTATTTCTGCTTTGAATTTTGATATTGTTTTTGTAACGGTTTCTGCATGGTTTTGCTTTTTCAAATACTGTAGTCTTTCTTTCCTTCTAAGAGAAGGGAATTAAAACAATATACTTTTTATAAAAAGATTTGTTGTTGTTTAAAACAAAATATATTTAAAAAAAATACAACTTCTTATGGTCCTTCCAAAAGAAGCGAAGTCGGAAGGTCTGTCGGATCTTTTAGAAGGCAGGGATGAGGCATTCATGCAGGCCTTATTAGAGAAGGCGTGTTAGCATGAACAACTGCATCTGAAAAAAGGCCTTCTAGGAAGCCTGCGCGGTAGAGGCCTCGCAAATTTTACCGCTGGATTACTACAACAACAATTGTAAACTGAAGCTAGTGCGGATATCCGCAATGACGTTTATTTGTATATAAAATACTACAACAACTGGTTAGTAGTCACAACTCATATTCATTACATTTAAGTTGATACCAACTATACTTTTTACTATTGTTACTATTAATGTACAAAAATACACATATACACACAACAAAGAGTTTATATTTACACTCACATAGGAACGAAAGTACTATATACTATATATTAAAACAACAATAGTAGTATTGTAATAAAAAGCCTTCAAATTGTTGTATTTGTTGTCTTTTATGTTAAACTTTATATATGTACATATTATGTATGTATATTGTTAAGAGTATAAGTCTTTGTGTTTGTAGTTTTGGCTTTATTTACATATTTAAAGCTTAATTCATTGCGACAGTAAACAGGTCCTTTTTTTGTTTTTTATTGTAAGTATGTGTAAAATGATAAATAAACTGAATACAATACAGGATATTAAAGTGAGTTGAACAAAGTCAACGAAAATCCTTTTTATTTAAAACTAGACAATAGTTTTTATGGTATGGTAGAAAAAGTTTTTTTTTTTAGTTATTTTAGTTTCAGCTATGAAAATATATTTAAAATAATCTTTAAATTATATTAAAATAGGAAATTATATTAGAGTAAAAGCATTGTTTTAGAGCAAGTGCAACTAAAATGACTAATATAATATAAAAAAACTAAAAAATATTATAATGGAGATAAAAATCTGTTGTTGCTAGTCACGCATGTGATGCTTTTAGTTATATAGGACAGTGTTAATACCAATTTATTATATTTAAATATATTTAAAAAAAAAATTCAATATTGCAGTTCCAAACTAGATAGGATGTCCAATAGAAATTTTGTCTTTCAACGATAGTATTCACTGACAACATTCTCTTGAATTGTATCATTATTATAGGTAAAAAAGAACAAGTTCAGAGAGAGTCTTTCATCCGATTAATTTTGGCCGATTAACTGTTCGATTAATTTAAAATTGTCTATTTTCGAATAACAAATAAACCGAATAATTTGTGTCGAATAACCGACTAAACGACTAACCGAAATTTAGTTTTTTTGGAGTTATAAATTAAAAAATTTTTTATTTTTAAGATAAATTTATGTCAACCACATCACATTGGGGTCAAATGCAAATTATTTGGTAATAAAACTGTATCTCCTAAATTACTGGTTGGATTAAATTGAAATAAATCGAATAGTTGCAGAGGAGGACCTAAGCTTTGAGAAAAATCATCTTGCAGTGGCCCTGTTATAACACAAGAAAATCCACAGGGTGTCGAAATTGACTACCTCGAGTATGTAAAACATTAAAAAGTCGTAACTTATACAAATGAAGTCCGATTTTAAAGATTTTTATATTTCTGTAAAGTGCTTGGCAAGATAAAGTTTATCTTACAGTTAAAAAGATATTTACACTTGAATTTTTATTTTTTGCCTCGACTTTCTTTCGTTTTTCGGGAATAGGTCCTGAGTTATATGAGGTAAAAATTTTTTAAAAATATTTTGTAATTTGCTATATATTTAAAAATAATATGCTGAAAGAATTTTTGAATCACCTTAACGTGTCTAGACGTGAAAAAATGGCTATTTTTTACAAAAATATAGTAAAATTCTTTCACTTTTTTCTCAAAGTTCTGTTAAAGAAAAAATTTTTTCTTTAAATATTTCAAAAGACAAGCCTTCATAAATGGATAATTTAGAAATTTTGAACTGACTTGGGCTTGCACCCTACATCAAGCATTGGCCAAAAATGGTGAATTTTGGAAAAAGTTAAATTTTTGTCGATTAATAAAAAAATGTCACGTGAGCTTTTTGAAATTTATTGACGATATTTTATCAAAAAATAGATTTAGAACGATTTGACACTAAACTGCTTCCCGCCCTGCCAAAAACGAATGCAGGAAAGTAGATTTCATGAAAAAGTTAATTTTTGAAATGACTTTTTTAACTGCATAAAAATGCATATTAGCTTAACATTTTCGCCATTATTTCTTATGCAATGTATAAAATACATATCGATCTTTCTCTCCAGCAAAAATCATTTAAAAAACCTTTACAAATACATTTTTGTCAATTTTAAAAAAGATATAAAAACTAAAAAAAAAAAAATGTTTTGTAAAGCAAAACTCCGCCTACTTTCCAAAAACTAAAAAATATTACAGGAATATAAAAATAGACTTATTTCCATATGTGCGTATATGTAGCACCAAAGAATATACAACTTGAATATACAATATGAATATTCTTTGGTAGCACACAACTGTATTGGCGCGTTTTGATTGTTGAACGAGATAATATTCGTAATAATCGCTTATATTTATAAAATATTGTTTATTTTTAAAAAAATGCCAAAAATTTATTTCTAAAGTTTTTTTAATGATTTTTGCAGGAGTGAAAGATCAATATATATTTTATATACTTCATAAGAAATAATGGCGAAAATATTATGCTAATAAGCTTCTTTATACAATTAAAAAAAATATTTTAGAAAATTTACTTTTTTCATGAAATCTGCTCTCCTGCATTTGTTTTTGGCCGGGCGAGATGCAGTTTAGTGTCAAATCATTCTAGATCTATTTTTTGATGAAATATCGTAAAAAAATTAATAAAAGCTTGCGTGAAATTTGTTTTATTAATCGATAAAAAATTCAAATTTTTCCAAAATTCACCATATTCGACCAATGCCTGATGTAGGGTGCAAGCTTGAATCAGTTCAAAATTTCTACATTAGCCATTTGTGAAGCCTTGTCTTTTGAAATATATAAGAAATTTATTTTTTCTTTAACGGAACTTTGGGAAAAAAGTGAAAGAATTTTACTATATTTTTGTAAAAAATTCAAAGTGCTGAATTTGAATATTTTTTACATCTAGACGCATTAAGATACTTCAAAGATTCTTTTTGCATGTAATTTTGAAATATATAGCAAGTTACAAAATACTTTTAAAAAATGTTTACCTCATATTACTCAGGACTTATTCCCGAAAAACGAAAGAAAGTCGAGGCAAAAAATAAAAAATTCAAAGTTCTAGTGTAAATATCTTTTTAACTGTAAGAGATAAATTGAATGAGTAACCTTACTTATCTTGCCAAGCACTTTACAGAAATATAAAAATCTTTAAAATCGGACTTCATTTCTATAAGTTACGATTTTTTTTAAAATTTTACATACTCGAGGTAGTCAATTTTGAAACCCTGTAGATTTTTTTGTGTTATCACAGGGTGACCCCCAAAGCTTAGGTCATCCTCTGCAACTCTTTCATACATTTCAAAGTAACCACGTTACATTCACCCTCAAAAGAGGAAATTGTCCTCCTGTGTCAGATCATGTTACATACCTTGGTATACATTTAGATAGGCGATTAACGTGGCGTCGTCATATAGAGACCAAGAGACTTCATATGAAGTTAAAAGCTTCTAGCATTTACTGGTTAATAAACAGTCAATCAAAACTAAGCCTTCAAAATAAAGTCATTTTGTATAAAACCGTTTTCAAACCAATTTGGACATATAGTATCCAATTTTGGGGTACAGCCAGTAAAACGAGTATCGATATTATATGGAGGTCCCAATCAAAAATTCTTAGAACCATGACGGTGCACCATGGTATATGAGAAATGAGAATATCCATAGAGATTTAGATGTTCCATTTGTAAAAGACGAGTTTAAAAAACGCAGTGAAAAATACATTGTAAAATTGCATACTCACCCTAACCCGCTTGCAAGACTTTTTACTGAAGTTCGACCGGATTCAAGGCTTCGTAGAGCCGATTTTCCACCCCGTTATTAACGAAGACAAATGATTCACTTGGGCATGCTCTCGTTAGAAATAAAGTAGTCTTTAGTTTTAAGATTTTAATACATATTGTGAGCAGCGTTACCGTTGAGAATTTGTAAATAGTGTCCAAAAAAGGGGATTTCAAAATAAAAAGTCGCCAAAAAATGGGATTTTTTTAAAAAAAGGGTCCAACTGATTTGAAACCCAAAAAAACTCCTCAAAATTTGTTTATTTGATAACAACAGAAACAAAAAATTTTTATTTTAAGAAAAAATACTAAATCTAATTTTGTTATAACTTATTTATAATTATTTTACAACAATTTGTATTGTTGCAAAAGTAAAGACTTATTCACAAAAATAGTTGATATACAATTATATTTTTATTAAATACACTTCTGTATTTTTGTACGATGTCTTCACTCGTGCTCCAGTCTTTCAAATCCACGTCGAACTGAACGTATGGATTCACAAGTATTGACTTAAGTCTGTTGGATAAATGATCTTATTATAATTTAGTAAAAAGTCACGTTCCCCGAGGGATTGCTATGAGCAATGTAAACAAAATATAAATTATGATATAAGTATTCATCGTGTCTCTTTTTTAGTTTCTCAATCCAGTCCAAAATATTCGCACATGATGATTTTATTCCTAACAGTTTCAGTTCATTTATAAATACTCAGCGGCTTTTTATATCACTATACTGTGGAACAATCTCAAAATAATAAAATTTATTTGTTTAAATTGAAATAGGTCGATATATTTCAAACAACTAAGATTACTGTCATTTAGCACATAGTTTGAAAAAGTCGCCATTTAGTCGCCATTTACAAAAGGGGCCAAAAAAGTGGCCAGGTGGTTGAAAAAGGGGCAATTGGCGACTAAAGTCGCCAAACGGTAACACTGATTGTGAGGCCTTAAAAAAGCTAGATTCAATATATAAAGAAAACGTTAAAAAAATATATATATATATTTTTGTGTGTTTTTATTTTCTGACAAAAATTAATGTGTGTTTGTTTGTATGTATGTTTGTTTGAAGTCTATAGCCGCGTAAACGTATAAACCGATTTTCTTGAATTTTTCACAGTGTGTTCCTATATGCCTGGAAGGAAAAATAGGCTACTTTTTATTTTGAAATTCCATGTGGGCGAGATGCCACGCCTACTTACTAAATAACTAAAGTAATATATCTCGGAAATTGGTAATACTAGAGTCCTCAAATTTTGCACGAACAACTTTGTCACCTATATGAACATTCTGGAAAAAAAATAGGCGAACTAGCAATAGGGGGTGTGGTACATCCCACGCCTAATATTGCTTGCCAAAACCAAATGCCGTAAATTTAGGAAACTATTACAGTTACATTTCGCAAATTTTGTACAATAAACTTAAGTGTCAATGTGAACATTTTGTGCAAAAATGGGCGGAAAAGAAATAGTGGGAGTGTCATCTCTCATATAAAGTTAATACCAACATTTTTATATCTGGGAAACTAGTTAGTTAGAGAGCTCAAATTTTGTACGACTAGCATTAGCTTCAATATGAATATTTTGGACAAAAATTGGTACACTAGCAATAGTGGGCGTGGCACCTCCCATATAAAGAAATATTAAATTATAATATCTGAGAAAATATAACAGTTAGAGTTCTAGAATTTCGTCGGAGCCACTTTGGTATCAATATTAATATTTAAGAAAAATATGGGCGGACTAGAAGTAGGGGGCATGGTACCTCCCATATGAATTAAATGCAAAAATTCGTATATCTGGGAAGCTATTGGAGTTGGAATGCTCAAATTTGTATTTGATTGTATTTGTTTAAGGGAACAGATGTATTGCTGCCACGTATTCCGATGACAACATCGGAAATGCCATTCGATTTCAGGCGCTTGCAATTTCCTATTCGCTTAGCATTTGCAATGACTATTAATAAAGCTCAAGGTCAGTCTTTGCAAGTTTGTGGCCTAAATTTAGAAAATCCATGTTTCTCACACGGACAACTTTACGTCGCATGTTCGCGAGTGGGAAAGCCCGCAGATTTATATGTATACGCACCAGAAAGAAAAACAAAATTTATTACAATAAGGTCAAGTATGAAAACTATATATATTGTAAAAATTTTAATTAATTTTAATTAAATAAATATATTTTTTTTAATCCTTTAATTACTATGTATTTCATTTCGGGTGGTGGCGAAGCACACCGGGTATTAGATAGTATGGTATAAATATATGTAAAATTTTTCTTGTATTAATTATATAAACAATACTTCAATTACATTCCAATACATTTGTACAATGTATATTTAATAAAATAAAAAACAGCAAAAATCACCAAAATACATATGCATGAATATACCTATAAATATATACAAATTAGTGATGAAAAGCGGGTCACAATTGTACATTTATTGGTACAGCTAAAACCCAAAACTTAAAATTTGTTTGAAGATAATACTTTTTTATAACAACTCAAATCAAAAATAAACCGCATTTATTATTCAATGGTACTATTTATTGTTATAGTTTTCCATCTCTTATATTTAACAAAAGGAAGAGGGGAAAAATAACAAGGTAAAATTGTAATTTATTTGTTTTTCGTGCCAAATTTGTGTCACATATGGTAACATTTGTACGATATATCTGAATATCGTGTTATGTTGATAAATAATACCAATTTCTTTATTTCTATATTTTTTCAACTTCTGTTCATGCTTTTTATTAAATAAATAGAAAAAGTAAAAAAAAAAAAACAAAATAATAAAATCCAATCAATATAACAAGTGCAATAAACATTTAATAGAAATAAGTTAAAAAAAAAACAGAAATTTTTATATAAATAAATATAAATACTTAATAAAATGTTAGATCAATATTAAGGCTACAAATTGTGTACAACTTAAAAAAAAAAAAAAAAAAAATTAATTTAAACAAATTTAAAGTAATTTGAGTAAAAATCTAATTGATTTACTATTTAAGTATTTGTAATGCAATTGAGAAATGTTATAATGTTTATATGTGTATATGAGTTATTATAATAAGTAGAACATACTAAGTGCTATAATTTTTTATTAATAAAATACAAACAGATTATGTTTTATTTTAGACAAAAAAAATGTGTTTTTATTTTGGTATTCGAATTTTTATTAGAAGTATAATATTAAAAAAATAAAATATAAAATAAAAATATATTCTTTTAGTTTGTCAGGGTTCACACACATCAACTTTTCTTCCAGCAATTCTGTTTATAAAATAGAGAGGAGAAGGGTAAACTAAACTTTTACATTATCTTATCATTGGAGATTATCACCGCAATGTTCTTTTATATACATAATTTTTTATTTTTTTATTTATGAGCTAAATACAAAAAATAAATAAATAAAATATTTAAAAATGGTTTAAGTTTTTTCTCGGAATTGATCTCAAATTTATAAATTTTTGTAATTTTAAGCTTATAAATAATTAAATGGGAAATTCTTTAAACTCGTTTACTCTTGGTGTTCAACAAAATTTTAAAATTTTTTTAATGGCAAATCAACGCTATTTAGTACGAATATTCCTTGGCTCTAATGGATCATAGATCTGATCGTGTGAATGAATTTTACTGAGTTGCGTCAATGTTATGAAGGTTTAAGATTAAAATTAAAAAAAAAAAAAAAATTGCCAAAATTCTATTTATAGTCCTAAATAAAAAATAATTGCATTTATGTTTTCTACAATGGTGTATCTTAAATACAAATTAAAAATATCGCAATATCGGATATATTAGCGATTTAATAATTATTAAACTTTCTTATAAAATTTGCAAAGTTCAGTTTTTAGTGATAGTTTAGTTCATACTCATCCATTTATTGCAAAACTTCTGATTTCTTTTTAAATAACTACACTTTTAGCAAATTAACATTTTAAAATGCCACAATAATTTTCAAATGTAATTTGGAATCCTTCTTTGATAACGCGATACTCTAGCTTCACTGAAATAACGTTGCGAGTGTGCCTCGTGCACTTGTCTAAACCATTCACGTTTTTTCTCTCCAAGTTTGGTTACCTACTACAGCACTAATTTCAAGAGCTATTAGACTCCATTTTGAATTTTTCAATAACCGAAACGGCTTAAAATCCCTAGTAAAAAAAACTTCAAATTTTTAATTTTTTTTAAATTTGGTTTCACGACTTTTGAACAACACAATTTGACACTGGTTAACGGCACACTAATTAAATCCATGCTGGTATTTTTTTACAAGTATTTATAGCCTACATTAGATATTTATGCAAAAATCTGCGATTACTACAATCAAAAGAAAGAAAAAAAATTGTTAGTTTCAAACACGTTTTTTTTAGATTTCTTGACTTTGAGTGCTTGCCGGCACCACATGGAATCGTTTCAGGTCTTAAATTTTTATTCTGTTACACCACCAAGTATTGTTAACATAACTGCATCAAAAGTTATTTAAAAAATCAGAAGTTAAAAAAATATTTGAGGTTGAAGGTCAGTTTCATAAAGGTAAACGTAAAATGAGAATTTCCCATAAATATTTTTTTTTTTTTTTCAGATATTTGTTTTCAGTAATTTCAGTACATCTCAGTATTTTTTTTTTATATTTTTTATTATATTTTCGTAACCTTAAGCAATAACAACAATAAAGTTTTAACATTTCTAAGTAGCGAAAATAGATATCGATTGATGATTTTATGCACTTAAGGGCGATTCTCGGCATTGGGTTTATATGGGAACTATGGTTAATTATAAACCGATTCTCATAAAATTTGGCACTATTATTTCTATATCTGTAATACTTCTCTGTGTTAAATTTTATTATATTATTTGCTATATTAAAGGTACTTATGAGCATTAAGCCCTATTCCGGGAGCAGATTTTTTTGGAGGCTAGACCGATCAAAACCAATTTCGTGCCAAAATTCATCAAGATATTTTCAAAATTGCGACCTGTACTTTGCTCACAATATTTACATTTAGAGACAGCCAACGGACAGACGGACATCGTTAAGTCAAGTCAGGAAGTGATTCCGAGTCGAACGGTATACTTTAAGAACAAACGTATAATAAGTACCCCAATAATACATATAATATATAGTGGTCTTGATTATAATTAAATGAATATCAAAAACATAGTAGTTTAAACCTTATTAATCATCATAAACGGTTTTTGTAGGTACATAAATTAGATTTCAAAGAGTTTCAAATATTTTCAAAATTCCTCACTTTGTATGAGAATTCCTGGTACAACTAAATTGAGGAATATAAAGAGCTGAAAGTATTAGTCTGACATCAGCTTTTTAAAATCACTTTTCTGCTGATATCTCTTAAACAAAAGTTTGTACGACAAAGAAAGTTTGTACAAATAGTTAGAGGATCGACATAAACTCGGAAAACAAAAACGGGCGTGAACTCCTTACTTTACAACCCACCTTCTACATAAGGTGAAATTTTAAAAAGTTGTAGATGGTGGGTATATAAATTCGGTCAACATAACATTCTCACTTGCTTTAAATATTGAATGAAATTAAATAAAATTTCTTCACTAATTTGTGAATAAAATTAAAATATAACCATTGATTTGAATAAAATAAACATATTTTTTTTATTTGCAACAAATTTATCAAAAGATTGGGGTATATTGATTTTGTCATTCCGTGTGTAACATGTCGAAGGAATCATCTAAGACCCCACAAAGTATATATTTTATATAACTCGCAGGTATAATTGGAAACTAAAATAAGCTACTTATTCTTTTTGTCTCAATAACTAGTTACTTTTGTTTGAGTTGTCCACGAATTCATGTAGTTATTTTTAGACTCTAGGGATACTCAAAAATATGTACCAAAACGAAAATAAAAATAATAATAAAAAAACGAACAAATTTTGCCGTCAGCGAGATTTGACATTCGTTTTTAATGACTAACGTCTTACTCAGTACACCATCTGGTACTTCATTTTCAAAGTTACAAAACTTGTTTTAGCATAAAATATATTTATAAAACATTTTGTTAAAAAAAAACTAATAGCATCACAATGGAGTTGAACCAGCAACCTTCTGGTTGCTAATCCTGCGTTCTAGCCAACTGATCCAAATGATTTTAAGTTACTTTGCTATTACACTATTGAGTATTTATTTATGTAATGTAGAGAAAGCAAATAATAATGAAGCCTAATTTCCAAGAAAGTACTTTAATAAGTAGTTGTCATTACCGAAAACCAAAAAGTTTTTGCTGGGTTGTACCATTTTAACCGAAATTTTACATTTTAAACATAAATTTTTCTTTATTTACATCGTAAACTTATAATATAAACTCTACCACTTTGAAGTGTGAATAATTTGAGTCTAAATAGTTGTGTAGCTTTTCAGCTTAAACAAATTTTTAAATTTTAATTTAGGACTAGGGTTTGGGGTCCGAGAATTCCCGGGCGGGAAATCCCGGGAATTCCCGTGATTTTTGCGTCGGGAATTCCCGGGATTTTTTTTAAATTTTCCCGGGAAAACGGGAAATTTAATATTCATGTAGTTTTATAATCCTATAACAGAAAATTTTAATGTTTGTATCGACTCAGTGACAATTTTACATTAATGTAAACAAACTACTTACTAAAGGCATTTTTAGATGTTAATACAAAATATAAATAAAATTAGATACAAGTGACTTTTTATATTATTGTAAAACATTTCATCGGTGCGCTGATGAAAATTTCTATTTGACTACTTTTCACTAGAAAAAAAAAACGTTTTATTTTGTCCATTCACAGTTCGAATACTCGAGTTTTTTTTACTACATATTTCTATAATTTGTTAAACATTTAACGATGATGTACCATTTTAAAACTTCATTTAAATACTAATTTTTATACCCTCCACCACCACTAGTGGTGAAAGAGGGTATACTAAGTTTGTCGTTCCGTGTGTAACACCTAGAAAGAATCGTTTAAGACCCCATAAAGTATATATATTCTTGGACCATATGAAATTCTGAGTCGATTAAGCAATGTCCGTCTGTCCGTCTGTCCGTCTGTCCGTCTGTCCGTCTGTTGAAAACATTCTCACGTCTAAACTGATTGAGCTATTCCAATGAAAATTAGTCAGGTTATTTGTTGTTCCCAGACGCTGTTTGGGATTGCAAACCAGCCAAATCGGTTCAGTAGAAAAAAAGTTATATATCCAAATCTGAAAGAATCCCCAAACCACACTTGAACTGATAATATTTCAACAAGCAATTAACGGATTTAAATAAAACTTAGCCAAAATGTCTACCTATATTCACTTTAGATAACTGCCAAAAATTGGCTAAATCGGTTCAGTCGGAGAAAAGTTATAGGCAAAAATATGAACAGTTTCTATGATTCCAACGTCATAAGTGTTTCTTAAACATCATGTTATAATTTGTATATGGAGTGCATATGTGTATGTTCGCCTCAATATGAATGTTGATAAACACAAAGGCATACAACTATGTTGAGTTTGATGTTTGATCGTGGTCACCATCGAACACACCACGATATGGTACGTTCGCTACTTTTTAGCAACATATGTTGATAAGTTTATTAAACTAGTTAGTAGTTCGGTGTGTTTCAAGCTGTACACATCGGTAGAGAAGGATACGTAATGGTTTTACTAAAAGTTTGTCTGCTAACATAAAGATATAAATAATGTTGATGGAATAAATTGCATAAATATGAAATTGTTTTGAAAATGTTTTGATTTTTATTTAGCACATTGAAGAAAAAGTACTGATACATAATTATGTTACTTTATAATTTCTTATTCATTATAGTTTCTTGTGCGTTTATAATTAATAACTTGTAAATGTGGTGATATTTTTTTAATTTTCATTGTAAAAATAAAACTGTAATATACTTAGTTATGTTAGAATTGTGTGTATCTCTTTTTAATTTATTTAAATAACTATCTTTAAAAGGCATTGCTAATTTTTATCATTTTCTTAAAGATTAGTATTTATAAAAGTTTTCAAATATAATTTTTCAAAAATTTTGAGAGCGCCGTTGGGCAGAAATAATATAATTCAACAGTAAATTCTTAATTCATGACCAGTTAGGGTGATTTATATAAATGCAAATTACGAAGAGGGAAACTCTTATAGTTAGTTTATATTTGCTTTAGTTTACTTATTTAGTTTTTCCAACATCATCAGAGAAACGGCTCTCTAATCGAATCGTTAAATATAAATTTGAGGTAAGCGAAGATTTACAAAAAAAATAATTGATCAATTTTATTATATTGATTAAAAGAATAAGTTTTAAATTCGGAAATATTAAAATGTTTCTGAATAATTATGGCCTATTTGGTGTATAAATCTGTTTTTACCAATCGAGCTTAAATTTTAACGCAAAATAAAATTTCAGTTTTTCGTTCTTTAAATCGACTTTGCACAGAAATACAAAAAAATTGGTGGAAAGTTGCATAAAAATAAAGAAAGTCATGTTTTTATTATTCGAGTGTGCTTAACCCATTTACGACTGCTGCTGCGTTTTCGCATCAGTAGCTTTAACATCGCCTAATTATTTAATTATGCAGTCGATGATGAATTTTTTCACAGCTATTATAAGATAATATGTTGTCTAAAAGATAAGAGAAAAAATCAATTTTTATATAAATACTCTGTCCAGAATTGAGTGTTAAAGCCAGGTGTATCAAATAAATGGTTGGTGTAGTGAAAAGGCGATATTTTCAGATCTGCTTTTCGAAAATATGTTTTTATATTATGGGTGTATTCCAAAGGTAAATAGCTTTAAATTTAAGCTAAAAATGGTACGATTTCTGAAATTCTCGAAGCATTATATTTCGGAATCAAAAATATGTAGGTGTCCAAATCTTTTTAATTTGTTATAACAGTCGCAAAAAAAAAAAAACTTCATGCTAAATTTCGTAGTTATCTTAACGGAATCGGGTAGTGGTCGGAAATAAGTTAAATACACATTTTCTATATTTAAATGGTAATAATTGTAATTGTAACAAAACTAAAAATACAGATTCTTTACAAACACATACAAGGTATTAAAAAAAACTAACAAAATAATTTATACAAATCAAACTACAAAAAAATCTGTAAAAATCGGGTTTTTTGATAAGAACTCCAATTTTTGCGAAATATGCAAGAAATCACATAATTTTATTTCTCCTAGCCCTTAGATTTCTTATAGAATAAATTAGTTTTCACTAAAAAAGGCATTTTTTTGTGAAGATAGTATATAGTAAAAACAAATTTTCGTTCGTTTCGCTCTGCCACTACTATTTAACTTTCTTACAAAATGCAATTTTTTTACTAAATGAAAAATATACTTTTATTTAAAATGAAATATTCTATTTTTTTTACCAAAATAATCGACTTTTTGTAAGAAAAATAAGTTATCAAGATTTTCCTCCTTTTTTTACTTTTTACACATCATTTGCATAATAGTTTGTTAAAATATCTTATATACAATACAAAATCTTTATTAGAACAAGTTCATACTACTACACTATTATGGACGCCAAAAATTAATAAGTAAATTAGAAAAACATCACTTTCCGAAGAGCTTTTTCTACATAAAAACTGATGAAAACACTAGCTCAGTGGTGGAGGGTATATAAGATTCGGCATGGCCGAATATAGCATTCTAACTTGTTCATTCTATAACACCATTCACAAAATCTTACTTCTATTGAATCAATTTATAAAGAAATTACAGAATTTTTGTTAATTTAATCTTTATATTTATATTTTTTTAATATTTTATATATATTTTTTCTTTCATTGAATTCATTACATTATGTTTTTTAATAGGTTTGTTCCTGTACTTTTTGAGTAAAATGAGAAAAGGCTGAGGTTTCTCTCAAAAATGTTCAAAAATACGGGAACACAAAAACCAATTTTTAGCCAGAAATAAAACATTAAACTATTTGGAAATACATATGTGAATGTTATTTTTTTAGCATATATCAACGTTCTTATTTTTTTTTTAATTGAAACTTTCTTCTTAGTAACAAAAACAAAATATAGAAATAGAGTTTTAACACTCAAAATGCCTTAAAAATAGGAATATTTTAATGAAATTTTGCATAAATATGTCTTATATAAACAAAAATCCATTTGTGAATATCTGACCATAGTTCCCATATAAACCCTCTTCCGAAAATTTCTTGAACGTGCATAATCCGACAGAAATGTTAGTAGTTGTTAATACATAACACAAATAAGGTTTATATAAGTAAAAACAAAATTATGTTGATCGGAATAGTGTAGGGTATCATATGATCGGTTTTGACCGAGTGTACTTTTCTCGTTTGATTTTTTGTTTATTTGACTATTTACCAAGTTTATCCAAAGAAATAGTCTGAACTGTTTTGTGCAAGAAGTAGAATATTATTTTCTTAAAATCCCTCTTACTTCCCAATTTTCGAGTACGAGAACACTTTTAGGTAAAATAGGCATCCCGCGTGGGCCCAATTTAGAGTACGGGAACAAAGCTAATATTTTCCCAAATTAATCAAAAAATATTTTCTAAAGCTAATTCGTAATAGATTTGAATAGAAAACAAATTTAATGATTCAATATTTTTTTAAGCTTGAATTGTGTAATTGGTAGTGAATTCTTTAATCAGTTAATTCTTGTGAAATCAAAGAATTTAAGTCAATGAATTTGAATTCTTATGAAGGCTTTAATGAAATGACTGGGAAAATAATTTTAATTCGATTTTGAAAAGTGAATTAAAGAATTAAACCTTTGGAACCTTGCTTACAATAGGCACTTATTTAAAATATTTAAAATTGTTAAAATTTTTAATTGGTTTTACACTATAATATTTTGTATTAATACCAAAAATATTTTAAAATTATTATGCTGTAAACACTTTCAATACTTTGTATGTTGAAGTCTTTAAAATTTTGAAATGTAATTGCATCTCTTAAAGCCAATTTCTGCACATTTTTTTATTTATAGTTTTATTTGTAGTCAATTCTGTTAAGTTTTTGTTTTAAATTTTTTTTTTTTTTTTAATATTATAATAAAGAAAATTAAAAATTTAATAATTTAAAATTTAATTTAATAATACTTTATTTTCAATAATACATATTTTGATATTATATTTAGTATTATAGTGTAAAACCACCTTAAATAATCATACATTTAATTTATAATGTTGTTATATAGTATTGAAAACAAAAAAATTACATTCTTTATAAGAAATTTTTTTTGCTTTTTTGCTTTTTTTTATTGCTTCTTTTTCAAAATTGAAATTTTTATTCCCGTTTCCCGGGAAACAAAATATCACGGGAAACCCCAAACCCTATTTAGGACGCACAGTGGTCCCAAAAAGAAATTTTATGGAAATAATTCTGTAACTTTAGAACTGCTAAATGTATTTAAATGAAATTTCACATGGATAATCCTCACGTGCATGCCCATTGATTTGGTGGAGAACAGGTTCTTAACGCGCCTGGGAGACGGGGGGTGGACCTCCAAATTTGGTCACCTCGGGTATGAAAATTAAAAAAAAAAAATCTTCAAAATTTCATTTATGATTTTGAAAAAAAAAAAAAAAAATTTCACATAGATAGTCCTTATAATTCTTTACAAAAAATATGCTTACATGTGTGGGTTATCTCTTTTATTTTAAGAGATATTTGGACCAAAGTAAAATTTTGACTCATTTTTGGACATGTTTTTTTTAGTTTTTTTAACTTGTCGGGCTAAATTTAAGTCCTCATATTTTCTAAAATATTCCCTGAATTCTGTACAAAATCTTAAATTCTGTAAATCATATACCTATGTGGGATAGATAAAAAGATATGGTATTTTGAAGTTGAAAATTTGAAAAAAATTTTGATTTTTTGTGATTTTTTTTCAAAAAGGTGGTAACATTTTTTTCACTTTAAAATCTATTATTTTCCTCTGAACCATAAATTTTTTTCATGTTTCCGAGGGCAGCTGGGGTAACAGTCTCCTCGCTAGCCCTATCAGAATTTCGTTAATTTTAATTTTTGTTTTTTTAGCTATTTATGGAGCTCAAAAATGTCAAAGCTGAAATTAAAAAAATAATACCTTGAAAACTTACCTACATATGTTAGCTAAACACACAAAAAATATTTAATAAGCCACGTTTCTTTAACGACAGGGTGACCATTTTGCTGAAAAAAAAAAAAAAAATTAAATTTTTGAAGCAAGTTTTTCCGAAACTGGAACTTTGGGTATTTCGGAGTAAGAAAATGAGAATCTATTCATTTTGTTTTCTTAATGACAAATTTGTTTATATTTATTATTATTATTATTACTTTTTTTTTAAATAACACTAAAACAAATATTTTTCGTTTTGATAAATTTAATGAAAAAATTTTTATCGAATACTATATTGTTTATATATTATTTTTCAAGTAATAACCTTTCCAACGATACCAAATACTTGCATAAATAATTTACACAATCGTTTAAAAACTAATTGAAACTTTACCCCCTTCGGCAAAATTTGCACATTTTCCTTCAATTTCTATGGTAAATGCCTAGCAAAAACTTCGCTTACCAAATAACGTGATTTGTAAGCGAAGTCGGTATGAAAAACTGCTTCCATTTTTGGTGCTATAACTGATAAATTTTGTTTGAGATGTCCAAGATTAAATAAGTTTTTTTTTTTTTTTTTGGGGTTCCAAAAGAGCAGTTTTGAATGCTGTTTTTTTTACGCACAAAAAAAAACAAAAAAACGAGAGAAAAAGATATAGTTGGTCAAGCCCGACCATATGATACCCTACACCATTGTGTACATTATAATTCGGGAAGGGGTCTTGACTTGGAGTCAGATGTGGACCGATACTCATAAGTGTAAAATAAAACATACGAATACAGAATATTAAGTTGATGCTGACATTTATATGAATTTATTCACTTTTGGGTGATTCCCGAAAGAGGGCCTTATATGGGAGATATGGTAAATTATGGACCGATCTTTATAAAATTTGGCACTATCATTTATGTTTATATAAAACTTATTTGTGTCGAATATTAACTTGATACTAACATTTTAATGGGATTTATGCCCGTTAAAGTGATTTTCTGAAAATGGGTTTATATGGGAGCTATGGTTAATTATGGACCGATCTTTTTAAAAATCGGCACACTTATTTAGACTTATATGAAACTTATATGTTCCAAATTTCATTAAAATATTGCTATATTTAAGGGATTTATGATCGTTAAACCCTTTTCCGGGAGGACATTTGTATGGGGGCTAGGTGAAATAATGGACCGATCATAACCAGTTTCAATAGGCTTCGTCCCTGGACTAAAAGAAACCTGTGTACCAAATTTCATTAATTTTGATTCAAAATTGCGACCTGTAGTTTGATTACAAGGTTTACATGGACGGACAGACGGTCAGACGGACAGACGGACGGACGGACGGACGGACGGACATCGTTAAATCGACTCAGAAAATGATTCTAAGCCGATTGGTATAAATTAAGGTGGGTCTTAGACCAATGTTTTTGGGTGTTACAAACATCAGCACAAACGCATAATACCCTCCCCACCTATGGTGGTGTAGGGTGTAAAAAAACCTTTGGCTCGGTTGAGATTTGAACCCACGCATTAACATACTGGTTGTGTTTGTTAGTCTGCAGTCTTACTCGCTACACCACAATCGCCTTATATTTTTGTGCGCTAAAAAGTAGTTTTCATATAGGGAAATAAATAAACACAATTTATAAAAAATGCGTTTACCGTGAGTGGGAGTTGAACTCTCTTTAATTTTAAAAACACGTTTTTTTAGTTAGGCGCTCTAGACAACTGATCCACTTAAAAATCAAATTATTTTCATATTTACTAAATACCAGTTATTGAAGTAGTATTAAGTAATGCTACGAGTGGTGAATAAGGCTACAATGTAATGCATACAGGAAGCTGTTGATTTTAAAAATAGAAGCTAAGTTTTTGCTGGGTGTGTGCTGAAGCATTCTATATACATGAGTGCACAGCAGTTTCAACATGTTTTTTAAATAACTTTGTGTAAGTTTTGATTCGTTCAATATACTCCAATGAAATTTCACATAGTTATTACTGAGGTAGTTTTCAAATGTTTTGGAGTAGCACAAGTTTCTAGGTGCTCTTGGGGCAGGGGGAAAACCGCCGAAATGGACCACTTCGGATATTATATAAGAAATAATTAAAAGAGTTGACCAATTTCGGAGGTTATTTTCCTGCCCACAGACCAGCTAGAAATTTGTAATCCTTCAAAACATTTGGAAATTACCTTAGTAATAACTGTGTGTAATTTTATTGAAATATATTTATCCGTTCAAACGTTACACAATATTATTAAAAAACGAGAGAAAAAGATATAGTCTGTCAGGCCCGACTATATGATACCCTACACCATACAGTATATTTCGGGGAGGGGTCTTTTATTAGACATGGACCCAAATGTGGACCGATACTTATAAGTGTAAAATAAGACATACAAATACAGAATATTACGTTGATGCTGACATTTATATGAATTTATTCACTTTTGGGTGATTCCCGAAAGGGGGCCTTATATGGGAGCTATGGTAAATTATGAACCGATCTTTATAAAATTTGGTACTATCATTTACATTTATATAAAACTTATTTGTGTCGAATATTAACTTGATACTAATATTTTAGTAGAATTTATGGCCGTTAAATTGATTTTTTGGAAAGGGGTTTATATGGGAGCTATGAGTAATTATGGACCGATCTTTTTAAAACTCGGCACACTTATTTAAACTTATATGAAACTTATATGTGCCAAATAATATTAAAATATTACTATATTTAAGGGATTTATGATCGTTAAACCATTTTCCGGGAGGACATTTGTATGGGGGCTAGGTGAAATAATGAACCGATCATAACCAATTTCAATAGACTTCGTCCCTGGACCAAAAAAAAACTGTGTACCAAATTTCATAAATTTTGGTGCAAAATTGCGACCTGTAGTTTGATTACAAGGTTTACATGGACGGACAGACGGTCAGACGGACAGACGGACGGACGGACGGACGGACATCGTTAAATCGACTCAGAAAGTGATTCTAAGCCGATTGGTATAAATTAAGGTGGGTCTTAGACCAATATTTTTGGGTGTTACAAACATCAGCACAAACGCATAATACCCTCCCCACCTATGGTGGTGTAGGGTATAAAAAAAACACATTGAAACTGCTGTGCACTTATATGGGAAATTTCTCAAACTCGTTTAATCTTGATATTCAAAAAAATTTAATTTTTAAATGGCACATCAATGCTATTTAGTACCAATATTCCTTGGCTCTAGTGCAACACAGATCTATTCGCGTGAATGACTTTTACCGAACAGCATCAATGTTATGGCAGTTTAAAATAAAAACTTTATAAACAAATTGCCAAAATTCTATTTATAGTCCTAAATCTAAAATTATTGCATTTATGTACTCTACAATGCTGAATCTAAAATACAAATTAAAAATATCGCGATAAGTTAAGTATGCGTGGATATATTAGCGATTTAATAAATATTAAACCTTCTTTTAAAATTTGCAAAATTCATTTTTTAGTGATGTAGTGTTGTTCATATTCATCCATTTATTGCAAAATTCATAATTTTTTTTTTTTTTAAGTAAGTCATAAGACAATGTCATTTATACACATTTTTTAATTGCACTTGTCAAATCTCTAAACCTAATAAGCATTTTTGCTGGAATTCAAGTTGAAACTAAGTGTATTTCAAGCCTTGAATCCAGTACCAATCATTGAATAATATTACACTTTAATTCAATAGCATTCTCCAGTGAAAAGGAAATTTAAATTCCAATCAAATTTATTTTACTGGAAAAATTTTATTTTTTTCAATAATATTTCATGTTTAAACTATTTCAATATTTGAATTCATGTCGGACTCCAGCAAAATTTTCAAAGGCTTGAATTTTTGAAATTTGTGTGCTTATTGGGAAGTTGCATTAAATGAAAAATCGTTATTTCTTTCGAACGCCATATTGATTTTGATATATGGCATTAAAGCAGCTACAGATTGACATATATCATCGCCAATTTTGATTAGCGCCTTGGGTGTGCCACGACGATTAATGTTAATCTAAAAACATCGCGTTCTTAGCACATGAAAACCGTCGATTAATATTTTTAGTCAAATTATATTTTTTGCGTAGGAACTTATTTCAGTTTAAAATTGATTTATAACGCCAACATCCGCTATAACAAAATATGCAAAATTGCTGAATTTTTTTAAATAGCTATACGCGTTTAGCAAATTAATATTTTAAAATGCCACAATGATTTTTAAATGTCATTTGGAAACCTTCTTTGATAACGCTATACTCTAGCTTCACTAAAATTACGTTACGAGTGTGCCTCGCGAAAAAGGCACCTCTTGGAGCCATTCACGTTTTTTCTCTCCAAGTTTGGGTACCTCCTACAACATTTCTGTTAAGGGCACATTAAGGAGATATATGTCAAATGATGCAAGAGCTATTTGGCTCTGTTTTGAATTTTGAAATATCCGAAACGGCGTAAAATCCCCAGTGAAAAAACTGCAAAATTTTAAATTTTTTTAAAATTTGGTTTCACGACTTTTGCACAACACAATTTGACACTGTTTAATTGCACGCTAGTTAAATTCATGCTGGTCCTTTTCTACAAGTCTACATTAGAAGAATTGGACATTTATGCTAAAATCAGCGAATACAGAAATAAAAAGAAAAAAAAAAGAAACTTGTTAGTTTCAAACACTTTTTTGGAATTTTTTACTTTGTGTTTCAGTTCTTGAATATATTTTCTGTTACAGCAAAAAGTGTTGTTAACATGATTTAAGATTTAAATTTGGAAAAGACTATGGTGAAGTTTTGGAATTACTTAGTTTATAAAACATAAATGCATTAATGTATATTTAATACAAAAAATGCAATTTTAATTTTAAAAAACACGTTGAAATATACATATATGGGCAATTCTCTTTTTACGTTTGCCTTTATGAAACCGACCTTCAACTTCAAATATTTTTTTAAGTTCTGACTTTTTTAAACAACTTTTGAAGGTCGGTTTCATAAAGGCAAACGTAAAAAGAGAATTGCCCATATATGTATATTTCAACGTGTTTTTTAAAATTAAAATTGCATTTTTTGTATTAAATATACATTAATGCATTTATGTTTTATAAACTAAGTAATTCCAAAACTTCACCATAGTCTTTTCCAAATTAAAATCTTAAATCAACAGAATTTTATGATTACAAAATGTACAAACGATGAACAAAAATATAATCATTTATTTTACATTTAATACGCTTAAGCTTTTTTTGCAAATAATCTGTTAAAATATTCGCTATAGGATAAAACTAAAACCAACATAAGTACAAATTTACACTAAAGCTCATACATTTTCTTTAGTAGACATAATTTTAAGCCATGAAATGAATGAAAAATGGAAGGAAAAATAAACGAACAAAAGATTTTTTTGTATCATTAGGAAATATTGATACATTATAATTTTCGAAAGCTATGGGATACAGTACATTATGAATGAATGTGTGTATTATACTGCAACATAATATTTAGTGTAAAGTATGTATATGGGATATTGTACCCTATACTCAAATATAATATCAAGAATTAGTCAAATACTTTGAAGAAACTGAATATTTATTAATTCTATTGAATGCAACATTTGCAAGTTTTTGATCCAGCTCACAATAAAGAAAAAAAACTAAATTCTATAGCTTTAAAGTAAAATTTGTATATGAAAAGATAAGCAATAATTTTTATTTAGATTTTTTTTTATATATGGAAGTTCACCTAATTTTACAGAATTTCACATACCTAAATCAATTAATTTGTGTAATATAGCGCTAATTGCTTTCTACCTATTACTATACATTACTCCAAAATTTGTTTTCCTACAATTTATGATGATTTAGCATATTTAGTAGTGTTTTATATTATTTTGGTAATTTTTTTTTTATTTTTTTGTCATACTAAAACGTATCTGTATAAGACTACATTACATATACATAAGTATTCATGTATGTGAAGAAAATATGTGTACCAAAAGTCTATATTATTAAATTGACACACACCGATATATAAGCCGGAGACAAAGATGGAAGAGAGGGAAAATATGCGAAAAAAAAAAACAAGTCGACATTTTTAAGGATTTTTACTGGTATTATGCCCATTCAATAAAGAGACAAATTGATTTATAATGCCATCTGTTAAAAATACATTCGAAGCCAATAGGTTACAAGTGGATGTGGTTTAAAGGAAGAAAACAAAAAGTTAAGAATAGATTTAAAAGAAGAAAAAAATAAAATAAATGTCTACTCAAAATAACTAAAATTTGCTGACTACGTTTTCTAAATATTGAGGATATTTTTAACAAAACATTATTTTTTCTTAACTAAATGATTTATTAAAACTCTAACGTTTTTAAATTTTTCATGTGTTCAATGTAAGGTAAATAAGAGTAGGATGATAACTGTTTTTAATTTTGTAAAAAAATTGTAGAAATATATTTCATAAATGCTGTGTAAAAGTATTCAATAAGATTAAGAAAGTTTGTATAACAAAATACAAGAAGACAGAAGGTATATTGTATTAAGAACCTTAACAGAAAAGGAGTACAACTCTTTAAGAAAAGTACATATGTATGAGATATCAATTTATATAAATATGAAACTATAAAGCGTGAATTAGTTGGTTGTTTATGTGACGTTACCTCCCACGAAGGAAACATCTGATCGTTTATATTGCTTGTATTGTAATGCTAACAATTATTGAAACTTGACGTTGATGTTATATGATGTCTGATTCTGTTGAAAACAGAATCAGACATCTTGCGTTTTTCCGTGACAGTTGTTAGCAGTGTTGCCAAACAATCACTTTTTTCTTACAATTAAACAAATATTTAACGAAATAAGAAGAAAAAGCCACTAAATAAACAAAGAAATAATTAACAAATATAATTAACTACACAAACAATTAAATAGATAAATGTTTGGCATGTTTAATTTCAATCAGAGTTGCATTTTAGATTTTTTCCAGTAAATAATTTATAGTAACTCTGTGTTTTTTCTAGCAAATGCCAAAAACATATGTCACGTTATTAATTTTGGATAATTGCACAAAATTCTTCCCGTAAATAAACGGGACATCAACATCACAACCAACTAACCCGGCCTTAAAGTTTTATTTAAAGCGAGAAAAATGTAGTCGGTCAATCTCGACCAGTGTTGCCAGTTTAGCCTTTTTATTTTGCTTTTAGCCTAAAATTTTTCGTTTTAGCTTCTAGCTTTTTTTCTAGAATTTTTTAATTTTTAACATAAGGAGTGCGATCGTAAAAATCTTAACACATGTTTTGCCTCATAACTTTTTTCCGAATCAATAATATTATTTTTTTTTTTTTTTTTTTTGATCTAGTTATCATTGAAAAATATATCAGTTATTATTTTTAATGACAACCATGTTGATTTGTTGTGAGTTTGATCAAAATGAGTGGCGAAAATTATGTACGTTCTATAAATTAATAAAAAATTTCAAAAAAAAATTCAAATTTGTCCTACAAGTAATTGGTCAAAGAATTAAATGTCTGCTGTCAAACTGTTTTCAAGGTTACTAAACAGTATCAGGAGAATTCTAGTTTTAATAGGAAACATGGCTCGGGAAGAAAAATGGTCCTGAAACAGGAAAAACACGATATTGGGAAGGCCAATATAATTGTAAGCATATTGAAAAGAATTCCAAACACATCTGGTAGAAAAGCAGTCCGGTTAGCACAGTGCTCTGACTATTTGGTGCGAAAAGTTAAAGCTAATGCGGAATTAAGAACATATAAAGTCCAAAAAGTTCTCAACTGGAATGCTGCAAAAAATTTAAAAGCCAAGAATAGGGCAATGAAATTAACACCAAATTTCATACAAAAATACTCATGTTGTATAAAGAACGTCGAAACGTATGTACTGGAAGAACTTTCGCAGTTTCCAGGTCAAAATTTGTATGTTGCTGATGCTTGAGTATATATTGAAAATAGATTTAGGACCGAAAATAAAGAATTCGTGGTGTGGCAAGATTTATGCAGTTACGACAAAAGAATTAAGTCATTTGTTAGAGTGGGCTCTATAAATACCGAAAAATACATCAAATAATGTTTACAAAAAAATCATTTTCTTTTCGTAAGAGAGCACAATGTGTCCGCATATTTTTATCCCCATTTGGCATCATGTCACTACGTAAGAAAGCTCTGGAGTGGTACCAAAACAATAACATAGTTTTTGTACCAAGAGAGATCAATTCTCCAAATTGTCCGAAGCTAAGCCCAATGAAGAGATATTGGACTTTTGTGAAAAAGGAATCGAAGAAGAGAGAACAGAAGTTCTAAAATATTTGATTTCAATAGGAGATAGGCAGACTGTTCCAAAAATTGACTGAAACAACTATGAAATCTCTAATGAAAGGGCTAATAAAAAAAGGTCTACGAATTCATAAATAGTGGACAGAAGTATAAAAGTTTTATTTTTCTGTGATCTCTAGTAAAATACCAATTAAATAAAATAACAATCGGAAGAACTCCACGATCAACCGCTTCCAAATTATTGAATTTTAAATATGTTAAGATTTTTCCCATCGCACTGCTTAGCTTTAAAAAGGCAAAAAATTTACAAATTTTATTTTAACAGAATCGTCAATTTAAGCATTTTTGTCTGTTAAATCGCACAAAAAAAACTAAATTATTTATATGTAACGAAAATTTTCGGCTACGGTGCACGTTGGGGTAAAATGTGTCAAAAGTGACGTTTAATTGAATTTTAAAATTTAAAGTTTTGTAATTATGTTGGGTACCGAATAAACAGACAAAATTATGAATTAATATCAATTAAAATCTTTAAGCTAGGTTGTGTTGTTTTCTTATAAGAATATGTCAAAGTTTTCATCAATTTTCAGTGTATTTATTTCAAATAAGAGGTCTTTTGAGGTAAAAGTTTAAAACGAAACCATCAACTTCAGATATTTAAGTGTATTTTTCTTCAAGTATTTGTAAATCATATTTTGTCCTAATATTTTTGTTATTTTTTTGAAAATTGTCCTAAATTACACTAATTTTCAATTTTCTTGGAATGCAACTTAAAATGTTACAAGATGTTTGTTCTGAAAATATTCTGAAAATAGTATATATTGTCCACTTTAATGTTATGAATCGGGCGCATATATAGCCCGATTTGAGAAAATATATTTTTTTTTTTTTTTTTCCAAAAAAAAAAAAAAACCAGTAGATTTCATACAAAAAAACAGCTTAAGTGCATACATTTTCTTTGCTTTATCAAACATTAAACAGTGGGAAAGAATCTAAATAAATCTGTAACTTCTAAATGGCAGGAGCGGAACTATAGGGATTCAAAATAGGGTACTAGTGTAATTGAAAAGGCTTACCCACTAGCGAATTTTTGTTCCTTACCCGATTTCTAAGATTTGTATATCAGCTTAAATTCCTTAATAAATCCTATATTTTTCGAGTTATATACATTTGAAATTTCTAAGATCTCAATATTACAAGATCTTGGTTAAGATTTTACCATTTATAGCCAAATATTTTCAACCGATTTTATTTTACGTAGTTGGTTAAGAAGCAAAATTATCTATCGAACAAAGAAAATTTTGAGTAGTTATATTTATTGAGTCAAAAGTTAAACGATTTTGAAAGTTTGCAAAAATAAACAAACATACGATAGATGGACGGACATTATAATTCTTAAAAAAAAAATCTTAAAATTCAAGAAATATTTTTTTTTTACACTTCTCGATTAATATGAAAACCAAATGAAAGTATTAAAATTTTGATATCTCCTTTTCCTGAATTAAGTGATATTTTCGACCCATTTAACCCAAATGTATAGACGGACGGACATTGCCATGCTGCCACAAAATATTTTAGAATTCTAAAAATGCATTTTTTTACTAACTAATAAACAAAAAAATAGAATGTGATGATCTAAATTTAAATATCACCTTTTCCTGAATTAAGCGTCATTTTCGTTCCATTTAACCCAATGTAAAGACGGAAAGACGGACATTACCATTCAGCTAAAAAACATCTTTTAATTCCAAAACTGCATTTTTTACATGCTTATAAATAGGGAAATTAAGCGTGATCATTAAAGTGTTGATAACACACTTCTCTGAATTATGCATAATTTTCGACCCATTTAACTCTAATGTATAGACAGACGGACAGACATTACCGTTCTGCTAAAAAATCTTAAAATTCAAAAACTAAATTTTTTAACTAATAATCAATAAGAAAATAAAACGTGAAAATATTAATATCACCTTTCCCTGAATTGGCAAATTTCCATCATTTGATGTATTGCATTTTTTGTCAGTTTAAGTTTAAATATTTAAGTGGGATTTGTACTTAGCTTAAAAATAAATTCTTAATCATTAATTAAAATTTTGAAGGCTTATTTAATTTCTTATTTACTTTTTTTACAATATATATAGTACATAAATAGCCACTCAATACATGAAAACAGAAAATATTAAGAAATCCACACCTACCCTTGGTTTACATATGGAATTTCGCAAAAAACATTTTAAGTAGAAGAAGCTACAGTTAAAAAGTCCTAT
Organism: Protophormia terraenovae; assembly: GCA_951394005.1. Classification (NCBI taxonomy): domain Eukaryota; kingdom Metazoa; phylum Arthropoda; class Insecta; order Diptera; family Calliphoridae; genus Protophormia; species Protophormia terraenovae. The sequence goes on from OX596074.1 coordinate 102,862,042, forward strand.
ATTGTAAAAATGTTTAATGTTTTAGTTATTAATTTTTTCCAATATAACTGTTTGGCATTGATGATAACATTTCGGTGGACTCAAGAGTTGTAAATTGGTTAAAATATGACTTTAATGGAAAATATTAATAACTTACCAAAGAAATTTCCTAATACAAAGAATAGTCGAAGAAGTTATCTCCAATCAAATTTAAATAAGAATTTTAGAAGCTCCATTATTACTAAATTAAATTTTGTGGGTATTTCCATCCGAAAAAAATATGCAGGTGAATACAATTGTTATTTAGATTAGAAGATTTCTAAAAGTAAGAAAAAATTGGGATTAAGTCAATCCAAAGTTGGCTCAAATAAATCTTAAATTAAGAATTTAAATAAAACTATTTTTTAGCTTTTTCTGGCTTTATTTTTTGGAATATTTAGCCTTTTCTGACCTTTTTTAAAGTCCAATTTAGATTCTTTTTTTCTCAGGTCCTGACAACACTGATCCCGACAATTTGATTTCGTACACCATTGCGTTTGTGCAATAAAATGATTTCCGAAATTTTCGGAAATGGACCTATGAAAATTTATGGACCAATCCATATGAAATTAGTTAATATGTTTTCTGCTAATATTAACCCTTAAATATTCAAGGTCAGCGATTTTTATGAAAAAAATTATATTATATGTAAAATTTAAAAAATGTTTTTTTTTTAATTTTTGAATTTAAAAATTAATTTATTTTGAATTAAATTCTGACAATTCTGGTTTCATGCGGGCGTACAATATGTACATTCAGTTTTAGATAATTTTTTTTTATTTATGCTCCAAGACCTGGACGTTCTTTTTAGAGAGGTTGTTGTGCATTGCTGGATAATAATTTATTAGCATTTTCTAATTCAAATTCAATCAGACGTATGGGATTAAATCCAGGTTCATGTTGATGTATCCTTTTGTATCCTAAGAATACTTTATATGTCCAACTTCGACTTTTCATTAGAATTTTATAAAGACTTATTGAACTATTCATTAATTCAACTCCTCCCATGTGACAATTGTAATTTGAGGACATGGAATAATTTTTATGGTTTTTTTGAGTCGTAATGTAACTTGGTTGGGTAACAACTCCCCTGTCTTAACTACTGCCTGGCGGATGTTTTTTTTTTTTGGCCTTCGAGAATTTTGCGTCTCACTCTCTCATTGGCAAAGGTTTTGTCGTCGCTTGAATGTACCTCTACAGTTTTCGAGGCTTATCTTTTGTCATATCCATTTGGAGTTTATAAAACTCAGAATTGATATTGGTGAAGACCATAAATCTCAGGAACTGAATTCGAGAATTCTTACTTTCTACACGAAGGTATAGATTGGCGGCAGTTTTCGAAGGAGCCTTCTATTGTGTCATACCCTGGCAATATATTATAATAGCTAGCCATGTAACTTCAAAGCTACCCAAAATAAAAAGGGTTTTATTCTTTTTGTCAAACCTATTCACAGTTGTTGGTTGTTTTATCTAAATTCTAGAACTACAGAGTACATGTTTTACTCTGATGTAGGGAAAAGGTCGTTTATTTAATTTTAATAAAAAATATTTTTTGAATTCATTTTGAAATATTTCCTAAACGGCGTAATGTAGAAATAAAAAAATATACTTTTTATAAAGACAAATTATGTTTTAAATTTAAAACCAAGTTAAGAAAAATTTAACGAAAACTGTTGCCATAGGAATTTTTTTAATGGTTGTATCTTTAAAGATACCAGGGACATTAAATGGTTAAACTTATTTATGTCAAAAATTACCATGATACTATCACTAATGTGCGATTTTTGCAAGTTAATTTGATTTTCGAAAATGGACCTTATAGAGGAGCTATGCCTAATTGTGAACCGATTTTTCTGAAATTTTGTTGTTCGATTTATCTTTGCATACAACTGTTTCGCACCGAATTTTATTGAAATGTTAACTCCTGAGGCGCATTTTAATTTTAACCATTCGATATTTTATGACCTCTCCTTGTGCTGATCTTTGATATAAATTGATAATAAATTTCAAAACTTTGTAAAATTCATAAAAATTATATAATCTGTATACTTTTGATGTTTAATCTATCATTCATCCACTATCAAATAGATGGGGGTATATTGAGTTTGTCATTTCATGTGTAACATGTTGAAAAAATCATTTAGAGTATATACTTTTTGGGTTCTGGTAAGTTTCTGAGTCAATTTGGATATATTTGTCTGTCTTTTGAAAACAAGATAGGGCTTGGAGGGTACCACTTAGGGCAGGCGCGGATCCAGCCAAAGCATTTGGGGGGGGGGGGGGAATTTTTTTATCATCACTGGAAAAATTATGTTTTTATATATAGTTTTAGAACTATGAAAATTTAACCATTTTTTTTTTTTTTTTTTTTTTTTGCCAGAAAACTGGTTGTTTATAATTATTATTTTTAATTACAAACAAATATGCAAAATTACAAATATGTATTTAAATAAACATTTCTCAGAGAATATTGAAAGGATTTTAATTATAAAAGCCGTGTTTTTACTTTTGTAGTACTACTGAATAGTTCAAAATAAAATAATTTAAATAAAGAGTGCATCATTAGAAAAACACAAAAAGCTAAGCTATTTAGATCTGGATAGGATGTCAAGCACACTAGGGAATGGTAAATCGATTTAGATTTTAGTCGATTTTCATGGGAAAAAAAAGCCGGTTGTTTACAATCGATTTTATGTCAACTATTTTATACTGAAATCGATTATTTAGTTTCAAAAATCGGGTTTGTTTTAAAAAGTTAAAAAAATATGTAGAATTATAAAAATCTTATAAATTAAAATTTTTTGGTTGGTAATAAAGTTATGTCCGCTTTTTTAAACATAATTTGGCGGTGAATAAAATTTAAAAATGCACCCAAGTGGAGTTTGCCAATAGAAAATGAAAAAAAAAAAATCCCAATATTTAATTCGCAAAAGATCTTAGTATTTTTACATATCATTCCTAGCTGGGCAGTTGGCAAAACAATAGTCTAAATCCTCTGAAGGAAAAAAGAAATAATAAAACAATTTATCCTAATATTAATGAAATTGCTCGAGAATATCAGTACCGTGTGAACTTCTATTGAAGGATGTCCTTATAATAACCTAGCAAAGAAACATGCTTAGTAGTGAACATAGCCTTTTTACAAAGCTTTACTGAAGAAGATTGGTTTGATGGATAAATAAAATATTCACAGATTTCTTATATATTATATACATAACTTTTATATTTGTGACCTGAATATTTGAAATTATTTTATAGGTTTATTTTTTAATTTTTAGATGTTTTTGATACACTTTTGACTTTATCAATAAAAAATCGACTTCAAAATAAAATCGATTTTGGGGACCGATAAATCGATTTTGAAAATCGAAATGAAAAAAGTTGATCCCAAATCGAAAATCGAGTTTTGGCATTGTTTACCATTACCTAAAGCACACTGAACTATCTCTTCGTTATGTGAGTAATTTTTAAAATTTATTTTTTTACTTAGATGAAAATTTGAAGTTAATCTGATAACACCAAAACAAGTATCTAATAAATCACCAAAATTATTATATCAACCACTGATAACCACAAAAAATGAAAAATAGTAAAGATTTTTAAATTAAAAATTGATTAAATCAATCAAGTAGATGATTGAATGTATTAAACATTTAATTGTGGAATAAAATCTCACTTAAATTTAATTTTTACTGGAATATATTATATGTCAACTGGAAAATATACGCTAATAATTTTTTCGGCAAAGAGGAGCCCGTGAAGAAAATCTAATGAAAATTATGTAAATAAATCACTTTATAAAATTTCATACTATTTCAGTCTGAATGTTTATATTCTTAAGTACATCACCAACCAATTTTCGAGAAAAATCAAAAAAAACAATTTTGAGATTAGTTGCTGAACTAAAAATCTCGGAACTCCCTAAATTTTAGATTTTTTTATTAGAAAAAAAACATACCTTTTTACTATATTAAAATACTTTTCTATTTTACGTATTTTACGTATTTCTTTTTTAAGTCTTAATGATATGTTGTTTACAATAAAATGAGATGTCAATATTTAAAATCGTTTAAAAACTAAAAAATTTTATCAAAAAAAAATCTCATTTATTTTAAGCAAATTATTTCATTTTAAGCTTTATTTGTAGCATACCTTCTGGGGAATTTCACATAAAATCGAATAAGTTCTTCAGTTTTTATCTAACTAAAAGAACCAAATCTTGCTATATTTACAACAAAAATGTTTTTAAATTGATTGCATATTTTTTGTTGACTTTTACAGAAAAATTCTAATGCATTGAATCACCAAAAATTTCAAACCAAAGAAATAAATACGACAATAAAATTGATTATTCTACTTTCAAAATATTTTAATAGAAAAAATACAGGAACCTAAAAAATTTAAGCATAACTCCAAAATTTGATAGGCTTTATTTATGATGCTATTTATGTCACTTCCCAAGTAATTTTTCAACGCTATAGGGTGTATTTAAAAATTAATTTTTGAATATGAAAATTTTTCACACAGGTGTGCGAAAAAAGTACAACAACTCTTCAGGAAAGCAAGAGAAATTTTCAGAAGGTTTAATAAAATATTAAGCGAAAAGTAATATTTTTGTTATCGTCCTCTAGGAAAATTGTAGATATTTTCTTGGGAAAATGTTAAATTAATAGTTTTATTTAAACAATTTTTTCTTAATACAAAATTGTGAATATTTTCAATAGAAATAGTTTAAAGTTTTTTCTTGAAAAATTAAAATTTTATTTATAAATTAAATCTGTGTAGTGAACCAAAATTGCTGTCATATGTAAAATTTATTAAATCTAAAAAAATATTATATTTTGTATAAAAGAGCTGGGAAAATTTTGTGTTATTTATTAATAAATGGTTGACTTTTATTAAATTTTTTCTGTGAAAATGCTTTTGTTCATTTTTGATGTTAAAAAATTATTTCGTATAAAATTTTGAAAAGATTCGGATTTATAAAATAACATATTTTTCATGAAGTCGAAATTTTTAAGTAATATTAAAACATTAGTTAGTGTAATTTTAATATGACATGAAACTAGCACTTATACAATATTTTTTTTTTTTTTACATATAAGTTTTTAATTGTATGTAAAGTTTAAGCTTGAATTTAATGAAAAAAATATATAGGAATTGCATTTCCTATATTTTTTCTATTTTTAAAAACCCATTTATTTGCTTTAAATTTTTCGAAGAAAAAATACGATAAATACTTTTTTCTAAACATAGTTTGGCCATTCCTAGACTCATTCTGCCTTCATTTATTTTCACTAAAAAAAATTTTCCTTAAAGAATTTTTAATTTTTCCTTTTCCTATTTTTAATTTTTCTAAGGTCGAAAATCCATTTTGGGGGGGGGGGAAATTTCCGATTTCCCCCCCCCCCCCCGTGGATCCGCGCCTGACTTAGGGACACAAAATTTACATCAAATATTTTATATTATATAAAGTTTGGTATTGAAAATGGTCAAAATCGGCTGATATCTCTTAAGATATCTCTTAAATAAAAACATGTACGACAACAAATTTGTGTACAATTAACTCAATGACCAATGTTAACTGGGAAACAAAAAATGGGCTGGTACACTTTGCCGCCCACCTCCCACATAAGGTGAAATTTTAAAAAGTTGCAGATGGTAGGCATAAAGATTGGGTCAAGCTGAATATAATAATTTCACTTGCTAATTTAATAAATTTAATCCCCAACGCTCAAAGATAGTTCAGCGCATCTATTTTTGAATTTATCCTTAGAGCTTCAATTAATTTTGTAATTATTTGATCTACAAGTTGAAGCAATAAAATTAATATTTTGAGTTTAAAATTACAAAAAAACAAGTTAGAATGCTATATTCGGCCATGCCGAATCTTATATACCCTCCACCACTGAGCTAGTGTTTTCATCAGTTTTTATGTAGGAAAAGCTCTTCGGAAAGTGATGTTTTTCTAATTTACTTATTAATTTTTGGCGTCCATAATAGTGTAGTAGTATAAACTTGTTCTAATAAAGATTTTGTATTATATATAAGATATTTTAACAAACTATTATGCAAATGATGTGTAAAAAGTAAAAAAAGGAGGAAAATCTTGATAACTTATTTTTCTTACAAAAAGTCGATTATTTTGGTAAAAAAAAAAGAATATTTCATTTTAAATAAAAGTATATTTTTCATTTAGTAAAAAAATTGCATTTTGTAAGAAAGTTAAATAGTAGTGGCAGAGCGAAACGAACGAAAATTTGTTTTTACTATATACTATCTTCACAAAAAAATGCCTTTTTTAGTGAAAACTAATTTATTCTATAAGAAATCTAAGGGCTAGGAGAAATGAAATTATGTGATTTCTTGCATATTTCGCAAAAATTGGAGTTCTTATCAAAAAACCCGATTTTTACAGATTTTTTTGTAGTTTGATTTGTATAAATTATTTTGTTAGTTTTTTTTAATACCTTGTATGTGTTTGTAAAGAATCTGTATTTTTAGTTTTGTTACAATTACAATTATTACCATTTAAATGTAGAAAATGTGTATTTAACCTATTTCCGACCACTACCCGATTCCGTTAAGATAAGTACGAAATTTATCATGAAGTTTTTTTTTGCGACTGTTGTAACAAATTAAAAAGATTTGGACACCTACATATTTTTGATTCCGAAATATAATGCATCGAGAATTTCAGAAATCGTACCATTTTTAGCTTAAATTTAAAGCTATTTACCTTTGGAATACACCCATAACATAAAAACATATTTTCGAAAGCAGATCTGAAAATATCGCCTTTTCACTACACCAACCATTTATTTGATACACCTGGCATTAACACTCAATTCTGGACAGAGTATTTATATAAAAATTGATTTTTTCTCTTATCTTTTAGACAACATATTATCTTATAATAGTTGTGAAAAAATTCATCATCGACTGCATAATTAAATAATTAGGCGATGTTAAAGCTACTGATGCGAAAACGCAGCAGCAGTCGTAAATGGGTTAAGCACACTCGAATAATAAAAACATGACTTTCTTTATTTTTATGCAACTTTCCACCAATTTTTTTATATTTCTGTGCAAAGTCGATTTAAAGAACGAAAAACTGAAATTTTATTTAGCGTTAAAATTGAAGCTCGATTGGTAAAAACAGATTTATACACCAAATAGGCCATAATTATTCAGAAACATTTTAATATTACCGAATTTAAAACTTATTCTTTTAATCAATATAATAAAATTGATCAATTATTTCTGTAAATCTTCGCTTACCTCAAATTTATATTTAACGATTCGATTAGAGAGCCGTTTCTCTGATGATGTTGGAAAAACTAAATATGTAAACTAAAGCAAATATAAACTAACTATAAGAGTTTCCCTCTTCGTAATTTGCATTTATATAAATCACCCTAACTGGTCATGAATTAAGAATTTACTGTTGAATTATATTATTTCTGCCCAACGGCGCTCTCAAAATTTTTGAAAAATTATATTTGAAAACTTTTATAAATACTAATCTTTAAGAAAATGATAAAAATTAGCAATGCTTTTTAAAGATAGTTATTTAAATAAATTAAAAAGAGATAAACAAAATTCTAACATAACTAAGTATATTACAGTTTTATTTTTACAATGAAAATTAAAAAAATATCACCACATTTACAAGTTATTAATTATAAACGCACAAAAAACTATAATGAATAAGAAATTATAAAGTAACATAATTATGTATCAGTACTTTTTCTTCAATATGCTAAATAAAAATCAAAACATTTTCGAAACAATTTCATATTTATGCAATTTATTCCATCAACATTATTTATATCTTTATGTTAGCAGACAAACTTTTAATAAAACCACTACGTATCCCTCTCTACCGATGTGTACAGCTTGAAACACACCGAACTACTAACTAGTTTAATAAACTTATCAACATATGTTGCTAAAAAGTAGCGAACGTACCATATCGTGGTGTGTTCGATGGTGACCACGATCAAACTCAACATAGTTGTATGCCTTTGTGTTTATCAACATTCATATTGAGGCGAACATACACATATGCACTCCATATACAAATTATAACATGATGTTTAAGAAACACTTATGACGTTGGAATCATAGAAACTGTTCATATTTTTGCCTATAACTTTTCTCCGACTGAACCGATTTAGCCAATTTTCGGCAGTTATCTAAAGTGAATATAGGTAGACATTTTGGCTAAGTTTTATTTAAATCCGTTAATTGCTTGTTGAAATATTATCAGTTCAAGTGTGGTTTGGGGATTCTTTCAGATTTGGATATATAATTTTTTTTCTACTGAACCGATTTGGCTGGTTTGCAATCCCAAACAGCGTCTGGGAACAACAAATAACCTGAGTAATTTTCATTGGAATAGCTCAATCAGTTTAGACGTGAGAATGTTTTCAACAGACGGACAGACGGACAGACGGACAGACGGACATTGCTTAATCGACTCAGAATTTCATATGGTCCAAGAATATATATACTTTATGGGGTCTTAAACGATTCTTTCTAGGTGTTACACACGGAACGACAAACTTAGTATACCCTCTTTCACCACTAGTGGTGGTGGAGGGTATAAAAATAAATAATAATAATTTAAATCCTTACTATTTACAAAAACATAACTAGTTAAGAGCTCTTAGTCTGTCCTATTTAAATCAATTTTTATTTCACTTTAATAACATAATATGTATCACTAAAGAGTATGTAATATTCAATTACGTTTATATTTAAAGGAAAAAGAAAAACAATTTTATGTCATTAATGACAATAAATCGATTGTTACTAATAGTCATTGCTAACATTTAATATCATTTCAAGTCTATTATCACCAATTACAGTCACCCACTTACATATACATATACATACATAAACAAAATACACACTTTTATTAATACCTAAACCCTTAGAAATACAATAAATATGTATGTATTCGTATTTAGCACTAATAAAAGCAATTTAGTTCTCATATTTAGACAATTTAGTAAGAAACTGCGTGTGTGACACTTAATGCCACATACAATTTTTCCACAAAGTTATTATCCTTAACACAACCATTACACAGTCAAAACAATCGTAAAAAAAAATATTTATATGTGTGTATTTTTGTATACAAATATTAATACACGTGCACATATGCCACTAATATTGGTAACATTTGATACCAATTTGTGGAAGAAAGTAATAAAGTACAAATTGAAAGTGATTTAAAGAGTTAAAAGAAGTCTGAAATGCCGAAAAGGTGGGTAATTTTGTCTTTATTTATGAAAAAAATGAAGCAAAATTTTAGCACGTTTATTAATACTCAGATTTAATTAAAAACAAGTGAGAAAGATATAGTACGACAATATGATATCCTACACCATTGTGTATGTGCATCAATGATCAATGTTATATAAGACCTATGGGCAATTTTGGAGTGTAAAATAATGATACAAATACAAAATATTACGTTGAAACTAATATTTATATAAATGAATGCACTTTAGAGTGATTACCGAAAATGGCCTTATAGGGACATATAGTAGGTTATGAACCGATCCTCAAAAAATTTGCCATTGTGATTTATATTTATATAAAACTTATTTGTGTGAAATATTTTTCTTGATACTAACTTGATTTGTATAAATTATTGAGCTAGTTATTTTAGTACCTTGTATGTATTTGTAAAGAATCTACATATATTTGTAGTTTTGTTGCAATTGCAATTTAAATGCAGAAAATGTATATTTAACCTATTTCCGACCACTACCCGATTCCGTTAAGATAACTTTACGAAATTTGGCATGAAGTTTGTTTTTGTGATTATTATAACAAATTATGATACCTACATATTTTTGATTCCGAAATATAGTGCTTCGAAAATTTCAGAAATCATACCATTTTTAGCTCAAATTTAAAGCTATTTACCTATAAAATAGAACATAAAAACATATTTTTGAAAAGCAGATCTGATATCGCCGAAATAACCATTGATGCATACCTCAAATTTATATATAACGATTCGATTAGAGAGGCTTTTCTCTGATGATGTTGGAAAAACTAGTGTAATCTTCTAACTATACGATTTTCCCTCTTCGTTATTTGCATTTATATAAATCACCCTAACCGTTCATGAATTAAGCATTTACTGTTGAATTCTATTATTTCTGTCCAACGGTGCTAGTGATGGGTTTTAAAGATAGTAATTTAAATGAATTAAAAATAAATATACTAAATTCTCACATAACTAAGTATATTACAGTTTTATTTTTACAATGACAATTAGAAAAATATCACCACATTTACATGTTATTAATTATTATGTATCAATACTTTTTCTCCAATGTGCTAAATAAAACTACAAACATTTTTAAGACAATTTCATATTTGTGCAATTTATTCTATCAACATTATACCTATAACTACATGTTAGTAGACAAACTTTTAATAAATACATTTTCATACTCTTCTCTACCGATCTGTATAGCTTGAAACACACCGAACCATGGTGGAATGAGTACAAGGTGAAATTGTAAAATCAGCTGATTATTTTTTGCTTAATTTTGTGGTGTAAGGCTGAAAAGTCAAATTTTTTTTTAAGTTTGTATGTGTTGGTTTGTTTACAATCAAAAGAAAATATTTTCGATGGTGAAATTTGTAATATTAATAAAGAAAAATGCTATTTATAAAAACGAAGTATAAAATGGAGATGTAACATATCTTATTGTATCAAAAAAATAATAAAATACAATTTATTCATATTAATTTTCAAATTCAGCAATCATTGTTTATAGTTTGCACGTGTTTTTCTTCTTCTCTTTTGTTTGACGTTTCAGTCTCATTTCCAACGAAAAAAATGGCTGTTATTATTGCATTGTTGTAGTTGTTGCCTTTATGCATACACCTTGTTAAAGTAATTCCATCATGCACCGAACTACTAACTAGTAAACTTATCAACATATGTTGCTAAAAAGTAGTCCATGTCGTGGTGTGTTCGATGGTGACCACGATCAATCATCAAACTCAACATAGTTGTATGCCTTTGTGTTTATCAACATTCATATTGAGGCGAACACACAAATAAAAACTTATGGCGTTGAAATCACAGAAACTGTTCATATTTTTGTCTATAACTTTTCTCCTACCTACGATTAATCCATTTTTTGGCAGTAATCTAAAATAAATATTTAAATCCGTTTATTTCTTATTGAAACATTATGAGTTAAAGTTTGGTTTAGGGGTTCTTCCAGATTTTGCTATATAACTTTTTATACCCTTCACCAAAGGTGTAAAGGGTATATATAAGTTTGTTATTCCGTCTGTAATTCTCACAATTTTCGTCGGAGAGCAAAAAGTTTACATTTTCGGGATCCTTGTAAGAAATGATGACGATAGGACCATGTCCGTCCGTCCGTCCGTGTGTCGGTTGAAATGGCGTTTATGAATCCCACCGATAACTGACATATATAATATATATATCAAACGATCGGAAATGCTTTCGAAAATTTTGCTATTGGAATTCAGCAAGATCGGTTCATACAATGCGGAGATATGTTAAAAAAACCGGTTTTTAGAACCGGTTTTCCAGTTTCTGAAGCCTCTGTATATACTAGGGACTTCGTTTTTAAAAAAAAGTCTCGGACATTTTGTTCTAAATTTTTGTTCTGAAAAAATGAAATAAATCGGTTCAATAATAACTGAGATATCGGACAAAACGCATTTTTTATTTTTTGAAGCCCTGGTTTAAGCTATAGATTTTTATTTTTATACAGATCGGTCACAAATATTTTTATAAAATTTCAATTTTTTGAATCAGCAGGATCGGTTTATAAATGGCGGAGATATGCTTTAAAAACCGGTTTTTGGAACCAGTTTTTCAGTTTATGAAGCCTCTGTATATACCAGGGACTTCGAATTTTTAAAGGGGGCTAGGAAATTATTTTCTGAATTTTTGCTCTGAAAAAATGAAATAAATCGGTTCAGTAATAACTGAGATATCGGGGAAAACGATTTTTTTTATTTCTGAAGCCCTTGTTCAAGCTACAGATTTTATTTTAATATAGATCAGACATAAATGTTTTTATAAAATTTCGTTTTTTTTAATAAACCAAATTCGTTCATAATCAACAGAGTTATGGCCCAAAAACAAATCTGTTAAGAATATAAATACACACACAAACATGTATATTAAGCATTGTAATGACTATTAGTGACGTTTTTTGTTTTTTGTATAGACAAGTAGTTTAGTTAGAAACAGCAGTCATATAATGAACAGTGTTGCCAGGACTTGAGAAAAAAAGAAGCTAAATTGGAGTTTAAAAAAGGTCAGAAAAGGCTAAATGCCCCAAAAATAAAGCCAGAAAAAAAGCTAACATATTGTTTTATTTAAAAAGGTATTAATCTCTTTGTTCTCATTAGATTTTGGTATTAATTAAATATATTTTAGTGAATTTGTAAATATATCGTCATTAGTTTATTAAGGGTAATAAAGTTTGTCAAACAATAATTGTAATATTTTTGTAGAATGAAGCGCCGCAGGCGAAATTTTTATTAAATATAAATAATATCGATATTTTTGTACGAATTAATATACATAAATGATTAAATAGATGATTTTATATAAATAAAATTTCTTAAATTTTAGCCTTATTAAAGCTATGTTAAAAATAAACAAGTTAGAATGCTATATTCGGCCATGCCGAATCTTATATACCCTCCACCACTGAGCTAGTGTTTTCATCAGTTTTTATGTAGGAAAAGCTCTTCGGAAAGTGATGTTTTTCTAATTTACTTATTAATTTTTGGCGTCCATAATAGTGTAGTAGTATAAACTTGTTCTAATAAAGATTTTGTATTATATATAAGATATTTTAACAAACTATTATGCAAATGATGTGTAAAAAGTAAAAAAAGGAGGAAAATCTTGATAACTTATTTTTCTTACAAAAAGTCGATTATTTTGGTAAAAAAAATAGAATATTTCATTTTAAATAAAAGTATATTTTTCATTTAGTAAAAAAATTGCATTTTGTAAGAAAGTTAAATAGTAGTGGCAGAGCGAAACGAACGAAAATTTGTTTTTACTATATACTATCTTCACAAAAAAATGCCTTTTTTAGTGAAAACTAATTTATTCTATAAGAAATCTAAGGGCTAGGAGAAATGAAATTATGTGATTTCTTGCATATTTCGCAAAAATTGGAGTTTTTTTTAATACCTTGTATGTGTTTGTAAAGAATCTGTATTTTTAGTTTTGTTACAATTACAATTATTACCATTTAAATGTAGAAAATGTGTATTTAACCTATTTCCGACCACTATCCGATTCCGTTAAGATAACTACGAAATTTAGCATGAAGTTTTTTTTTTTGCGACTGTTATAACAAATTAAAAAGATTTGGACACCTACATATTTTTGATTCCGAAATATAATGCTTCGAGAATTTCAGAAATCGTACCATTTTTAGCTTAAATTTAAAGCTATTTACCTTTGGAATACACCCATAATATAAAAACATATTTTCGAAAAGCAGATCTGAAAATATCGCCTTTTCACTACACCAACCATTTATTTGATACACCTGGCTTTAACACTCAATTCTGGACAGAGTATTTATATAAAAACTGATTTTTTCTCTTATCTTTTAGACAACATATTATCTAATAATAGCTGTGAAAAAATTCATCATCGACTGCATAATTAAATAATTAGGCGATGTTAAAGCTACTGATGCGAAAACGCAGCAGCAGTCGTAAATGGGTTAAGCACACTCGAATAATAAAAACATGACTTTCTTTATTTTTATGCAACTTTCCACCAATTTTTTTAATATTTCTGTGCAAAGTCGATTTAAAGAACGAAAAACTGAAATTTTATTTTGCGTTAAAATTTAAGCTCGATTGGTAAAAACAGATTAATAGGCCATAATTATTCAGAAACATTTTAATATTACCGAATTTAAAACTTATTCTTTTAATCAATATAATAAAATTGATCAATTATTTCTGTAAATCTTCGCTTACCTCAAATTTATATTTAACGATTCGATTAGAGAGCCGTTTCTCTGATGATGTTGGAAAAACTAAATAAGTAAACTAAAGCAAATATAAACTAACTATAAGAGTTTCCCTCTTCGTAATTTGCATTTATATAAATCACCCTAACTGGTCATGAATTAAGAATTTACTGTTGAATTATATTATTTCTGCCCAACGGCGCTCTCAAAATTTTTGAAAAATTATATTTGAAAACTTTTATAAATACTAATCTTTAAGAAAATGATAAAAATTAGCAATGCTTTTTAAAGATAGTTATTTAAATAAATTAAAAAGAGATAAACAAAATTCTAACATAACTAAATATATTACAGTTTTATTTTTACAATGAAAATTAAAAAAATATCACCACATTTACAAGTTATTAATTATAAACGCACAAAAAACTATAATGAATAAGAAATTATAAAGTAACATAATTATGTATCAGTACTTTTTCTTCAATGTGCTAAATAAAAATCAAAACAATTTCATATTTATGCAATTTATTCCATCAACATTATTTATATCTTTATGTTAGCAGACAAACTTTTAATAAAACCATTACATATCCTTCTCTACCGATGTGTACAGCGTGAAACACACCGAACTACTAACTAGTTTAATAAACTTATCAACATATGTTGCTAAAAAGTAGCGAACGTACCATATCGTGGTGTGTTCGATGGTGACTACGATCAAACATCAAACTCAACATAGTTGTATGCCTTTGTGTTTATCAACATTCATATTGAGGCGAACATACACATATGCACTCCATATACAAATTATAACATGATGTTTAAGAAACACTTATGACGTTGGAATCATAGAAACTGTTCATATTTTTGCCTATAACTTTTCTCCGACTTAACCGATTTAGCCAATTTTTGGCAGTTATCTAAAGTGAATATAGGTAAACATTTTGGCTAAGTTTTATTTAAATCCGTTAATTGCTTGTTGAAATATTATCAGTTCAAGTGTGGTTTGGGGATTCTTTCAGATTTGGATATATAACTTTTTTTCTACTGAACCGATTTGGCTGGTTTGCAATCCCAAACAGCGTCTGGGAACAACAAATAACCTGAGTAATTTTCATTGGAATAGCTCAATCAGTTTAGACGTGAGAATGTTTTCAACAGACGGACAGACGGACAGACGGACAGACGGACATTGCTTAATCGACTCAGAATTTCATATGGTCCAAGAATATATATACTTTATGGGGTCTTAAACGATTCTTTCTAGGTGTTACACACGGAACGACAAACTTAGTATACCCTCTTTCACCACTAGTGGTGGTGGAGGGTATAAAAAGGCTAACAAAAAAGCTAGAGGCTAAAACGAAAATTTTGAGGTTAAAATCAAAATAAAAAGGCTAGATTTAGCCTTAAAAAGGCTAAACTGGCAACACTGATAATGAATAATAGTGTTGTTGTTGTTCTTTGTATATGCAGTCTGTACAAAAATAAATAGATATGAAATTGTTGTTGTTTATTTTTTAAAACTAAAACATATCTGTTAAGAATATACATAAATACATACACAAACGTGTATATTAAGCATTGTAATGACTATTAGTGACGTTTTTGCCTATAAGACAAGTAGTTTAGTTAGCAACAGAAGTAATATAATGAATAACAGTGTTGTTGTTGTTCTTTGTATATGCAGTCAGTTTGTAAATACACACATAAAAAAATAAATAAATATGGAATTGTTGTTATTTTTTAAAAGCAAAGCCTGCTATGATTGTATTTTTTTATATATTCAAATTATCGTAGTTTGAAAAAAATTTAGATTTATATATGTGAAAATATGAAAGCATACGTTAAGGCGAAAATTTTATTATTTGTCGGTAATATGGTAATATGATGTCGATAAGATAGTAAGATGGTAATATGGTAATATGGTGAAGGGTATCAAAGAATCGGCACAGCCGAATCATTTTTCAATTTCATTTTCTACTAAACCGATGACTGGTTTGCAATCCCAAACTGCATAGAGGAATAACAAATAATCTGAGTGATTTTCATTGGAATAGTTCAATTAGCTTAATCGACTCAGAATTTCATATAAGGAGTGCGCTCGAAAAAATCTTAATATATATAAAATTCAATAACTTGAAAACGGTTGACTATAGAGTTTTCATTATTTTTTAATTTAATTGATAATTTATTACAGATCACAGAAAAAATATAACTTTTGTAGTTCTAAGCACTACTTATGAACTTGTGGACCATTTTTGGTAACCCTTCTATTAGAAATTTGATAGTTACTTCAGTCACTTTTTTGGAACAGTGTGCACATCTTCTTTTAAAATCTTCGGTATTTTGGGACACCTTTTTTGTGCCCTTCAATTCACTTTTCACAAGAGCTCAATATATCTCCAATGGTCTAAGCCAGTGATCCACACACTCATACATAGACAATTGTGTCTGTGTTAAGCGTTACCGTTGAGAATTTTTAAAAAGTGTCCAAAAAAAGGGGATTTCAAAATAAAAAGTCGCCAAAAAAGGGGATTTTTTGAAAAAAAAAATTTTTTTTGAACCTTAAAATATGTTTATTTGATAACAACAAAATAAAAAAATGTTATGTTTTAAGAAAAACTACTAAATCCAATTCTGTTACTAACAAAATAATTTATAATTATTTTATAAAAAAAAATTTTTTTTATATCAAAATTAAAGATTTTTTCATAAAAGTACTTGACATATAATCCTCTTTTTGTTAATTACACTTCTGTACTTTTGTACAAGGTCTTCACTCGTACACCAGTCTTTCAATTCCCCTTCGAACCAATTTAGAACTGAACGTATGGATCCACAAGTATAAGTCTGTAAGTCTGTTCGACAAACTATTTTTTATTATTGATAATTTAGTGAAAAAAATAACACGTTCCACCGAGGGATTGCTATGAGGAATGTAAAAATATAACTTAGGATATAAGTATTCATCGTATCTGTTTTTTTTTTTTTTTTTCTCAATTTAGTCCAAAAAAATTCGGCATATGATGACTTAAATAGCTGTTCTTAAACTTCATTTTTTTTAGTAACTAACAGTTTCAGTCCACTTATAAATACTCCGCAGCTATTTATATCACTATACTGTGAAATAATCTCAAAATAATTAATTTATTTTTTTAAATTAATATAAAATGGGTCGATATATTTTAAACAACTCAGTTTCTCGTTATTCAGCACATAGTGTTAAAAAGTCTCCATTTAGTCACCATTTAAAAAAGGGGCCAAAAAAGTGGCCATGTTGTTAAAAAAGGGGCAATTGGCGACTAAAGTCGCCAAACGGTAACTGTGTATGTTTTGTATAACTATCTCACTTTGAAATTATACACCAGAAAAATAACCTAATTTTTGTAGTAATTTAATTTTGAAAGTTTCTTCGCGAATTTAAGATATATAAACAGAAATAAACTTAAACAGTTAAATAAATAGCGACGCTAAACATGATGTTTTAATGATTATATTTTTGTATTTGATTAAAATATAACAGTTATATGTGACTTTAACTTAAAATATAACCATTATGTAAAATTTATATTTTAGGTATATAAGACAAAAAATCGTAATCTTTATTTGAGTAAATAATAAAAATCGAAAATAATCCTTATTTTTTCATTCATCAAAAACTCATACTGCCACTTTACATTAAATATTTTTCATGAGTGTATCTCAAGCAACAAGCATTTACACAACCTTCTTCTTTGAATGCTCGTGCGAGACTGAGTTGATTTGTGTATTTTTTATTCATTTCAAGAGCATAACACAAGAGACAAAATGCACGCGTGCACGGTTTTGGGGAACACTGTTCTAAGCTATGGACAATTTGGAAAATTTACCTCTTTTGGTACCACTCCAGAGCTTTCTTACCGTAGTGACATGATACCAAATCGAGCCAAAAATATATGGACACGTTGTGTTCTCTTATGAAAGGAAGAAGTCTTTTTTGCAAATATTCTTTGATGTATATTTTGGTATTTACAGATCCGAATGTATCGAATGACTTTCCTGTTTTGCCACAACTGCAAATAACTTGTTATTCAGGAATTTCGTAAGACATTTTTTCTGCTTTTGGATCCTAAACTCATCATTAACATTGCCTAGCTAACTGGGCTGCTTTTCTACCAGATGTGTTTAGAGTTCCTTTTAATACTCTTTAAATTTTCTGGCCTTCCCAATATCATGTGGACCTTTTTTCTTTCCGAACCGGGTTTCCTATCAATGGTCAAAATCTCCTGATATTGTTAAACTCTCCTGATATTGTTTAATAACATTAGAAACAGTTTGACGGCAGAAATTTAATTCTGTGGCCAATTATTTGTAGGACCTATTTGTATTTTTTTTAATTTTTTAATAATTTGTAGAACGTACATCTTTTTGATGAAAATCACAACAAATCAACATGGTTGTTATTAAAAATAATAACTGACGTATTTTTCCATGATAACTAGATCGAACAAAGTTTTTAATATTGATTCCGAAAAAGTTATGAAGCAAAACGTGTGTTAAGATTTTTTCGATCGCACTCCTTAGTCCAAGAATATATATACTTTATGGGGTCTTAAACGATTTTTTCTAGGTGTTACACACGGAACGACAAACTTAGTATACCCTCTTTCAGTATACTAGTGATGGTGGAGAGTATAAAACCAGGAGGCTAATAATGAGGTAAAAATTTATTTCGATCCGAATATCTCTTAAACTTAAAGAGATAATCTACATATGTAAGCGTATTTTACAGATTTACAAGGACTATCTATATATAAAATTTCTTTTCCGTCATATCATAAATATATTTTTGGCGATTTTTCAAAGAAATTACGTACCCGAGATGGCCAACTTTAGAGGGCCACCATCAACACGAAAACACCTCATCTCTGACCATGTGAAATTTTATTGAGATACCTCTAACGGTTCAATAGCTACTGAATTATTTACAATAAAAAAAGCTTTTTGGAACCATTGTGCGCTATACTTTAAAGTGGAAGTCAGAAGATTTTTTCTGTTAGTTGCAAACATAAGCACGAGTGTTGCCAGGACTTGAAAAAAGAAGCATAATTAGACTTTAAAAAAAGTCAGAAAAGGCAAAATATCCCCAAAAAAAAAAAGCCAGAAAAAACCTAACAAGATTTATTTAAAAACTCATTTATTTTTTTGTTCTCATTAGTTTCTGATATTTCTTTAAGATATATTAGTGAATTTATAAATATAACATAAGTAGTTTCTATTGCTAATAAAGTTTGTTAAAAAAATAATTATAATATTCTTGTAGAATGAAGCGCTATGTTAAGAATCAAAAAAGGCTTGAAAAGAATCTGGAAGCTAAAACGAAAATTTTGAGGTTAAAAGCAAAATAGAAAGGCTAGACTTAGCCTTAAAAAGGGTAAACTGTCAACATTGATCAACACAAACGAATTATACCCCAAACACCTAAAGAAAAAAAGGGTATAAATTTGAAATCGGTATATAAAAATGTTCATTGCTCTACTAAAATTAACAATGTTTATTTTTATATTAGACCAAAACATAGCTACTAATACTTATTATAAAATATAATTTTGTCTGATAGCAAAAAATTTTAAATTTAAAATAAAATTATAAACACTTCGGTATTTTTATTCTCTTACTCATACCCATAGTAGATACTGGATATACTATGTATATGTATGTATAAAGCGAAAACCATATTTTTCTGTAGTATTAAGTTATACACAATCATTGTATTTAACACTATTAATAATGTATTGCATGCCATTTATCAAAGTAAGGAGTGGAAAAATAAATTATTTATGTTCATACGCGTATGAAAGCGAAAAAGTTTTTTTTTTTTTGTCTACTAGTGATTTCTATAAAAAAATATATATAACTTTTTGGAAGCAATAATAATCCCAGCAAAAACTTTTTGGTTTTCGGTAATGGCAACTACTTATTAAAGTACTTTCCTGGAAAGTAGGCGTCATTATTATTTGCCTTCTCTACATTACATAAATAAGTACTCAATAGTATAATTGCAGAGTAAGTTACAATCACATGGATCAGTTGTCCAGAGCGCAGGATTAGCAACCAGAAGGTTGCTGGTTCAACCCCCTTCTGATGCTATTCATTTTTTTAACAAAATGTTTTATAAATATATTTTATGCTAAAACAAGTTTTTTAGCTTTGAATATTAAGTGCGAGATGGTGTACTGAGTAAGACGTGAGTCATTAAAAACGACTAGTTAATAGGGTCCCAAATTCGAAACTCACTGACGGCAAATTTTTTCGTTTTTTTTATTTTTGTTTAGATACATATTTTTTAGTATCAGTAGAGTCTAAAAATAACTACTAGAATTCATGGACAACTCGAACAAAAATAACTAGTTATTGAGACAAGAAATAAGTAGTTTATTTTTATTTCCAATTATACCTGCTAGCTTACCAGGAAAGCAAAGTTTTTGCTGGGATATTAGTAACATGAAATATTTAATAATTTCTACGGTAAGAATTGTTCGAAATAGGCTTTAAAAATATTATAAAAAATTTGAAAAATTTTATATAAGTTTTAAAATTGTTAAAACTCGCTTGTATCAGTGATGCCAGAGACAATTTATAAAAAATCCCTTTTTTTTTGTAAGAATATTAATTTGTTTCTCTATTTTACAATAAATATTTCCCTCCACTCCAAAAAATCAATTATGATTAAACATTTTAATAACAAGCGAAGGTCTTTCCGGACATGCTTCGGGGCAGTTTCCAACTGTATAATGTCGAAGTTTGGATAACCCCTCCGATGACATTCCAGAAGAAACTGCTGACTTAGCATTATGTTGTGTTCCTTAACCGCAAGAACCTTCGTTTTCTCGTGTAGGTGGTGTGGTGAGGTGATTTTTAAGCAGAATGTTACGATTCTTAAGGCTGCATTTTGGCAGCTTTGAATATTTCTCCACTGGGTGTCACTCTGCGAAGGAATCTACACTGAAGCAGCATAATTTACCACTGAGCGACCAAACGTCTCATATATAGTCAGTAATGTTCTTTATTCATACCCCAAGTGCTGCCGGTTTAAGAATTCATTGTTTCAATGAAAACATTCATTAAAATTCAATGAAAAAATAACGCTATTATGAAAATTACATTGAAACCATTCATTAAATTTATTTCTTAATAAAATAAGTAAATCAGTTGTATGACTTAGGCCCGTTAACAATAAAACATTAACTGGAAATTAAGTATTAACTTTCAATTTAAACAAAAAGTTAAAATAAATTCGTTAACACAATGTTTTCGTTAGCAATAACTTCAAGTTAAATTTAAACGAAAATATTTTTCAAGTTATTTTTTAACTTCCAGTTTATTTAAAAATAAAACAACAATGTATCCAATCTAAAACAATCGTTTACATTGTACGAACTATTTGTTAAGAGGACAATACGGAAATATTCTTCTTAACACTGAGATCAAAGTTCGGGTCAAAACATTTTTAAATAGCCACTAGACAAAGTAATGAGTTTTTAAATGTTTTCTATATGCTGAGTTTATATAAAATTAATTGACCATATATTTATTCGATTCTTAAAAATTATATTCAAAAATTATAACTTATGATAAAATTTTTCACAAATAAAGTTTGACTGCCTTGACCAGATTTTTGAGCAAGCATTTTTGTTTTTAGCAAGTGGACCTATCGGAACGAAGTTGTAAGATTAAAGTCATTGTTCGTAGTCTACCTACGTTATATTTATTTTATTAATTGGACCTATTCATGGACACTTTTAAATGTTACTGCAGTTTCCGAATACCATCCCTAGCAACATTTACCGGAGTCTGCGAATACAAAAGAATCCCACAATAAAGTATTAGACTCAGAATAATTTAAGGATGTCTGTCCGCTGTCTGTTTGCTCATGTTAACTTTATGAACGTAATACAAATCGCTACCTTAAATATATTTTGTTGAAATTCACTAGTTTAAACTATTGAAAATCTCTTTGCGTATTATAAATTCCATGTAAAAATTTCTTTTAAATGTATGTTTTTTTTTTCAATTTCAAGCCACAAAAAATTATTTCAAATAATCTGACTTTTCTATACAAAACAAAATAACAATAATGGTAACTGAAAGTTAATTAACATTTCAATACTGTTAACCAAAGAATTTAACTTTTAGTTTAATATTAACTGGAAGTTAGATAAGTTTTTGCTATATTTAACTAAACCAAGCTTTGTGTTAACGGGCATTAATGTATTAGTTCATTGATTTAAAAATATAGTATACATAAAAATATTAACTTTATATATTAGTACATTGAACTCGTTTATTCAATGTACTAATACATTGATTTGATTAAGAACAAGCATTACACAATAAACAAATACATTGAATCAATGAAATGTGTCATTAAATTATGTTAAAATAAATACTTTCAAACGGGAAATAAAGTAAAACGAAAACAAAAACAACCCAGTTTGTTTTTATCTCTTAACATAAAATTACACGTTTTAAACAAAAGACAAGTGTTGTGTTAAAAACGAAAATAATTAAAAAGTAAAGAAGTTATAAAGCATGGACATTCGAATTATTAAAATACATACATAATTAAAACTGTTTTATTACATGATTTAAAAAAATAATTCTAGATTTATTAACTGAATTGTGTTTGTCTATTTGTTAACTTTATAATGCAAAAAACTGCAATCAAAAATATTGCATTGTATCCAAGTTATTCCAGAAATAGTATGAAAATTCATCGAATTTACCTCACAAAAGTCTTTGAATTTTTATCACCTTTGTATTTTTGGATACAGCTCCAAAATATACACCGACATAATTGTACTTGGTTTTATTTTTCTAATTACTTAGCCATATTATTTTTGGATCAATAATTTGCACTCCAGAAATGTTGGACATAAGTAATATTAACAGAATAGTAAACTTTTTCGGGTATTTTTACCTTTTTATAGTTTCCCTATACCTTGAAAGTCATATAGTTATGTAACTTAAAATATACCTCTTATCGTGTTTTATACTTTGGCACCAATTTCTTTGTATTTTTGTAGCCGGTATCCTAATCTCCCATTTAATAACAGCTAATACCTACAGAAACACAATCTGAAAGTTTTGTTAAAATATGTGGACCAATACTTCAGTAAAATAAGTTCAATGTTGAAGATTTTTAATTTTTAACAACATAATGAAACAATATACGCCGCTTGGAGTGGAAATATTTAGAACTTTTGCAGTAAAAATTATTTTTCGAAGACATGACAAAGTCCATTTATATTTTCAAATAAAACAAATTAAATTTAAGGAATAATTTGAGGTACCTGAAGTGACTGCACGTGTTATTTTTCTCAATTTCTCGGCAACGATTCAACATTTTGTGCTACTTTTTGCAGCATTTGGTAGAAGACAACTCAGGCAAAAAAAAATCCCATTCATAAAAAAAATTATTATTTTTTATTTACCTAATTTTATAACTAAAAATAACTAATTTTTTTATTTAAAAATTAAAATTCACTAACTTATGTGAGACACTGTAAATATAAATTTATTTACACAAGAGAATCAAGCAGCATAACTGAATACACCAAAATAAATGAATTACTCAAAAACAGGAATTTGGAGACTTGCCTCCTTAACATTTAAGCTTAATGGTGTTAATAGTTTTAAACAGTTTCTAAAAAAATTACATTTAAGTTATATTTTTGTAGATAAAACAATCAGAAAAATTTGTTATTAGCTTCAAATACTAGGGTTTCAAAAAATGTCGTTAATTAAAAAATCAAGAGGATTCTTTTCGTAAGTATTCATAAATATATAAAATATTTTTATTTAATTCTTAATAAAAATATATTACAGACTGATCAAGATTTGGACCCTATATCCACTGATCGACATGGTATTCCTTGTAACTTTCTGGAGTATTTTATGGAATTAATGAAATTTCTATAGGAAAAAAAATTTAAAAGTAACTAATCATTTGAACGAATTTTCAAAATTTTATTTATAAACTTTTTTTTCGTTCAGGATAATGCTGTTGCATAAATGGATATTCCATACCATCATTGAACGATATAGAGGAAAACAGGAAGTACTTTATAAAAATAAATGACAAAGCAAACAAAAAGTTCACGTCACATCTGTAACATGTATTTGGTTTATTTTAATTTTTTAGTGAAATGTAATATAAACACTGTATTATATTTGTGACATCTATGTTTAGAAAATTACATTTACTTCCTGTCCCACGATGTCGAACGAAAAATTCGTTCGACAAAATATAAGGAAAACAAAAACAAAATTTAAAATTTACTTGTTGTTTTCCATATAAATTGTCGAAACGAATTTTTCGTTCGACATCGTGGGACAGGCAGTTAATTTATGCTTATATTAAAATAAAAACCAAAAATGAAGAACAAGCCTATTGTAATACATTTTCAATGTATATTTTCATTGGGACAAAATATGAGTTCATTGAAATCAATGTACTTTTCACTGGAATAATTTATTTTATTTAACCCAAGGATGATTGGTAACGTTATAAGCGCTTAGTTATCCTCTTGGTCTGGCCAGACCAAACAACGGTTATAGGTAAAATGTTGGCCCTAGGAACAAATTTGCCTTGATTTTATGGATAGTAGTTAATATAAGTTATGTATGTTGATATAAAGTGGAAATGTTTCGCTAGACTAATAATAACAACTATTGCAATGAAAATAAAAATATATGAAAAATCTCATAAATATAATTTTGTTTAAATAAAATGCCATTTTAGGATTATTTATAAATGATATGCATAGAAAGCGGATAAATATTGTAATTTTTATTAAAAAATAATGTTTATCTAATACAACTCTGCTTGCCAATCATAGAAAACATATGCATTTGCTTATTTACAATGTCATAGGTTGGTAGTATTCAATTAAACCTAATTTTCATAAATTCGTCGTCTAAAGAGATAATTTATCTTTGTAAGGTATTTTTGTGTCATAAGGACTGCGCACGAAAAAATCCGTGCATGCTCTTGGTCTTATAACTTTTGATGTGGTGAAAAATTAATAATTCTGTTAACTGGTTTGCATATGCCATTATGCTCACTTACCATGTGCTAAGTTTCGCGGTAATAGCAAAATTGGTTTTTCTTAAAATTTAAATTGAACAAAAAACACATAAATACATAATAAAAATTTTTCATGAAATCTTGCATTGGTCATATAAAATAATTGCAAGGAAGGCTGTTGTGTCGCAAAACACAGTTTCTTGGGTCATAATATTATACAAAGAAGTCATGATCACTGAATGGTAACCTGGTAATAGAAAACAAATAGTATCTTCATGCTGTAGGACTCAGGCAAAATAGAAAGAATTTTGAGAGAAATTCACCTCATCTCTTGAAAAAAAATTTCACAAAAAGTTAATTGCTTTGAATCTTTATCAGAAAAGAACTCTAGCCTGAAGACTAGATAGCAATAAAAAAATCCTAATATAAACGCAAGCAAGAATTTGGAGGTAAAAAATGTCATGAAAGTTCTTCGGACGAATTTTTACAGAAATTTTGTTTCTGTATAGTAGACGACGAAACGTTCGTACAGGGCGACTTTTTACAACTTCCTGGCCAGGAATTCTATGTCGCAGATGCTAGAGGGTTTATGGCAGAAAAATTTCGTGTATGAAAGAAATCAAAATTCATAACAAAGTTTTTTATTTGGCAAGTCATATGCATACGCAGGAATGAAGCACTTCATTCTTAAAGAATGGTTACATTAACACAGAAACATACGTGAATGAGTGCCTTTGACTTCTCTCTTTCCTAATAGAATTCAGAGTATCCCCTGTTTCTGGTCTGTTCCCGCTTCTTCTCATTACAACAACAAAACAATGGAGTTTTAACAAATAAATTGTAAGAGTTTGTGCCGATAGAGGCTAACCCATCAAATTGTTCGAAACTCCGTGCAATTGATAGATATTGGACTTTAGTAAAAAATTATTTAAAGGACATTAAAAGCTCAACATAAAATGAAACGGACTTTAAAAGTAAGTGGACTTATTCGAGCAAAAAAGTGATCGAAACACAATAAAACATTTAATTAGAATAATTCTGGAAAATATTAGATATTTCCTTAAAAACCAACAGGAAGTAATTTATTCTTTTACACTGAAAAAAATAATTTCAATGAATGAAGTACATTAAATGAAATTCATTAATTTTTTCCAAGAATTTATTAACTTAATGTACGAATTCATTGCTTCAATGAAAATATTCATTAAAATTCAATGAAAAAATTAACGCTATTATAAGCATTACATTGAAACCATTCATTAAATTTATTTCTTAATACAATAAGTAAATCAGTTATTTGATTTAATGTATTAGTTCATTGAATTAATTTATTCAATGTACTAATACATTGATTTAATTAAGAAGAAGCATTACACAATGAACGAAAGCATTGAATCAATGAAATATTTCATTAAATTATATTAAAATAAATGCTTTCTAATGGGAAATAAAGTAAAACGAAAACAAATACAACTCAGTTTTCTTTTATCTCTTAACAAGAAATGACGCGTTTTAAATAAATGACAAAAAATAAAAAAATCTGTGTTGTGTTAAAAACGAAAATAATTAAAAAGTAAATAAGTTATAAATCGAATTATTAAAATACATAAATACAATTTATTCGCAAAGAAGAAGTCGAGCAGCATAATTGAATATACCAAATTAAATTAATTATCAAAAAGAAAGAATTTGGAGACTTGCCTTCCTAACACGTAAGTTTAATAATGTTTATGATTTTGAAAAGTTTTTAAATATTACATTTCATTTATATTTATATAGATAAAACCACTAAGACGCAGAAGAATGTGTTATTAGCCTCAAATACCAGGGTTTCAAAAAATATTGTGATTTCAAAACCAAAATGATTCCACTCGTAAGTATATATAAATATATGAAATATTTTAATTGAATTCTTAATAAAAATATTTTACAGACTGATTAAGATTTGGATACTACATCTGATGATCGTCAAAATAAGGGAATTTCTATAGATAAAAAAGATTTAAAGGTAACTATTTCAAATATTTTAAGCAATTGAACGAATTTTAAAAATTTTATTTATAAACTTTTTTTGTTCAGGATAATGCTGTTGTTATATTAATGTCATCTAAATGGATATTTCATACCAACATTGAGCAATATAGAGGAAAACAGGAATTACTATATTATTATAAATGACAAAGCAAACACGATCACATCTGTAACATGCATTTTGTTTACTTAAATTTTTTAGTGAAATGTAATAATTTTATATTTATATTTTATTTTTTCTTATATTAACTCAATATAATATAATTTAATTATTTAATTTAAAATAAAATAAAAACCAAAAATACAGAACAAGCCTATTATTATAATACATTTTTAATGTATAGGTTCATTGGGACAAAATATGAGTTCATTGAAATCAATGTACTGTTCACTGGAATTATTTATTTTATTTAATGAATGTGTTCATTAATTCAATGTAAGAATAAATTTAATCAATTAACATGTACATTGAATTTTAATATTAATGTATGGCAATATATTGTTTCAATGAACCTGTACATAGGGTCAAAATTAGTGCACAAATTCATTGTAACAATGAACTTTTTCATTGTATTTATGTACCTTTTTGGTTCAGTGTATATTTAGAACTTGAACATAACAGTCATTAATAAAAATATCGCTTTAAAAATATTCGCTCACTGGTTTAGTTTCTATAAGCAGATTTGCATGCACGGATTTTTTCGTGTTCAGTCCTTATTTAGCTAATTCTAGCGGAATGTATATTTTGAAACAGAGCTATTTATTCACGTTCAAATTTACTATAAGGGTATATGATGACTCCAAGTTTTAATGAGAATTACTCAAAGATCCTCTACGGTAGCTAATTTTCTAAATTATTGATGCCTTGGGTAAGTGTTTGAATTGTCAGATCAGAGAAAATAGCAATGTAGTGAATCATCTTATTGACATTTTGGCCTTATCAATATCTAAGTTATATAAACTTTGATCGACTATACCTATCCCATTGGTTTATTATTATTTAAGGTACCTATTGCAATTTATTTTTAATATCTTGAACAATAATATTAAGAAATTCCGTAGTAAATATTTTTTTAAAAATGTTTATAGTATTCGGTGGAAATTGTCTGGTTGGTAACTTTTTGTTATAGTAATATGAGAGTTTCCAATTAAGTACATTTGGATACCAGATTTACTTTATTGCTGAATATCCAGTATTTCCCGAGCCTAACGTTTCGTCACCCTCATCTTCACTGTATGGAAATGGCAGTTGCACATTATCTTGATTTCAAAGACTAGACAACGTTCCCTTTTCATCTACTTCCTTTTTAGTTGCTCTAAGCTGTTAAAATCCTGAAAGTCCGTTTTATGGTATTTAACAACGTACAAACCACATATTTTTGCATCAGGAAATAATTTTTTGAAGTAATTGCCAATTTTTCTGTTACTTAATTTTCGTTCATGAATGACGAAAATTTACTCACGAATTTGGATAAATTCAGTTTTATTCACACATTTTATACTTTCAACAACATGTTGATAGTTTTTAGAATGATTTTACGTAGATGAATAAAAAGAAACATACCCTGCGGGAAATTTGTGCCAATTGCAGTAATGAACCGGTCCCTCAGTACTAGTTGAGTACCAATTGACACCCAACTCGTCACCAAAGTTCCAATTGTGAACCAGTTGATACAAACACACTCACTATTTAGCAGTTTAGGGTCAGTTTATAAAATGCTTCTTAAGTACGCAATTAGCATTGCACGAGTGGCTAATTTAGCAGCTCGTGTACAAACAGTGGCTGAGTGGTTAGCGTTGAAGACTATAAAACATAACATACGTTACATGAACATGGGTTCGATCCGGGGTGCCGCCATCGACATTAACGAAAAATTATAAAACAAAAATAAACATAATTTAATAAAAATAATCATAAAAAAAATATTTAAAAATTAAACAATTACCGAGTTTTTATAAAAATTTTATTATATTAATCGACAATGAACCTGTCCCAAGGGTCTAATTAGCCACATTCAATGACAACCCCATGTAAAAGTGACAGGTTCTCCTCTCATATAAAGTTCCAGAACTGGGACCGGTCACTAGCCATGAGAACCTGTCACGTAACTAGTTTTGAACCGGTTCTCTTTACTCTAGGGTGTTTACAAAGAGAAAACACATTGTGGTTTATCCAGACCAAGTGGTCATCTATGCGTACTTTTTCATTAAACCCAAAATTTTCCTAGTTATCGTACTCCAATCGACTCATAATTGATTTCATTCGATTCAGTAGATATCAATTATAGATATCATGTTCATCCTACTTAAAATAAAAGATATTAAACTCCAAAATCAAATTTGGTCTGACCAGACCAAGATAGTAATCATAGGGTTAATGAACGTGTTCATTGATTCAAAATTAAATCAATGAACTTTTACATTGAATTTTAATATTAATATATGGAAATACATTGTTTCAATGAACCTGTATATAGAGTAAAAATTAGTGTACAAATTCAATGAAACAATGAACTTTTTCATTGTATTTATGTACCTTTATAGTTCAGTGTGTGCACAGTACTTTTGTGTACTTTTGTAATGTAGAACGAAAGCATTTGTCACTTTTTTATATGCTCTTTCATATTTTATCTTTATCCCCGAAGTATTTTCGGAATTATCGAGAAATAATTTATCACATCTACCTCCGATCAAATATAAATTTAAAATACCATATTATAATCAAAGAAAGATTTGTGCTAAGAAAAAGAAAATCAATTAATTGCCCAAAAATTATTACTTCGTTTTCAATATAAATGTAAATATGCAGATGTGCTAAAGCGAATGATCTCCTCCTAATATACTTTTAAAATGGTCTTGTGTATGTTCTGAAATTTATACAAAAATAACAATTTTATTTTTTAGTGAAAATCAAAGAATGGACCTTAAAAGTAAAATAAAATTTTTATTACTTATTTCAAATCTACTTTTCTATTTTTCTAAATATTAATACTATATACACACAAATTTTGTTTATCTCAACAGAACCTTATATAAATTTTAGTAAGAACTAGTTGAAAATAAAAAAATTTTACGTAAAAAAAAAAAAAATAAAAATAACAAGAGAATTTCTCAAGCTTGCAGTTATTCATATATTGCAGGTGCAAGTAAATATGGATGTGTAAGTAATGTGAGACATACAAATACCAAAATGAGAAGTACATAAATCAAAACTTCAATAAGTTATCAAATAACAATCATAATATACAGATTATATAAAAAAAAGAACATTTTTGAACAGTATATATCCTATTTCTCAATATACAAGGATATGGGCAAAAATTTATATTTTTCATTTCAAGTATAAAGAACGAAGGTGTACAGAAAATGAAAGAGCTAGTAAAGGGTATTTCAGAAAACTTTAATACTTTGCACTTTAATATATTTTTCAGAATATAAAGAAGATACTTAAGGAAAATTCAGTTTGAAATAATCACTAATTTCTGAAAGAAAAAAATATCCTTGTTTCAATTTATTGTTTCAATTACATTTCCAGACTAAATTATTGGCTATTAGTGAAAACTAAAATATTAAAAAAAATAATAATAATAATCTATAATGGAAATTTCCTGAAAAATTTATACTCAAAGAAAATAATCTACTTAAAAAATAACTTTGCTAAATTTTTAATTACTGAATTTTAAATACAGTACTAAGAGCAATAAAGATAATTTTTTTTTTTTTCAATACTCTGTAAATACATTGAAGCCAATAACTAAATCAAGCATATAAATTTAATAATGAAGTAAAAGGGTAAAATATTCTATGCCTGTATGTGTTTTCTAAAAAATTCCATAGAAAGTTATAAACAATACAACCAATATATTTAGACTCTTTATTTTTGCTATAGTTTTACTCTAATCACCACAAAACTGCCATTATGAGTGACTTGTGGAACAGGATTAAAACTAAAATCAAAAGAAAAAATATAAAACAAACATAACAGCAAAAACAACAACAATAGCAGCAGCAACAAAAATTAAGCAAGAAATATTTAAGTGACATTATAACAGGAAGAAAATAAAATAAAACTTTAGTTTATATTTCATTTTAGAAGTTTAGTATTGACAATTCCAAATGCAAGACTTTTATTTAATCTATTTATTTCCTTGCTTTATCCTGTCCTGTTTCTTTTTGTAGTTTGTTTTTTATACCCTCCACCACCACTAGTGGTGAAAGAGGGTATACTAAGTTTGTCGTTCCGTGTGTAACACCTAGAAAGAATCGTTTAAGACCCCATAAAGTATATATATTCTTGGACCATATGAAATTCTGAGTCGATTAAGCAATGTCCGTCTGTCCGTCTGTCCGTCTGTTGAAAACATTCTCACGTCTAAACTGATTGAGCTATTCCAATGAAAATTACTCAGGTTATTTGTTGTTCCCAGACGCTGTTTGGGATTGCAAACCAGCCAAATCGGTTCAGTAGAAAAAAAGTTATATATTCGAATCTGAAAGAATCCCCAAACCACACTTGAACTGATAATATTTCAACAAGCAATTAACGGATTTAAATAAAACTTAGCCAAAATGTCTACCTATATTCACTTTAGATAACTGCCAAAAATTGGCTAAATCGGTTCAGTCGGAGAAAAGTTATAGGCAAAAATATGAACAGTTTCTATGATTTCAACGTCATAAGTGTTTCTTAAACATCATGTTATAATTTGTATATTGAGTGCATATGTGTATGTTCGCCTCAATATGAATGTTGATAAACACAAAGGCATACAACTATGTTGAGTTTGATGTTTGATCGTGGTCACCATCGAACACACCACGATATGGTACGTTCGCTACTTTTTAGCAACATATGTTGATAAGTTTATTAAACTAGTTAGTAGTTCGGTGTGTTTCAAGCTGTACACATCGGTAGAGAAGGATACGTAATGGTTTTATTAAAAGTTTGTCTGCTAACATAAAGATATAAATAATGTTGATGGAATAAATTGCATAAATATGAAATTGTTTTGAAAATGTTTTGATTTTTATTTAGCACATTGAAGAAAAAGTACTGATACATAATTATGTTACTTTATAATTTCTTATTCATTATAGTTTTTTGTGCGTTTATAATTAATAACTTGTAAATGTGGTGATATTTTTTTAATTTTCATTGTAAAAATAAAACTGTAATATACTTAGTTATGTTAGAATTTTGTTTATCTCTTTTTAATTTATTTAAATAACTATCTTTAAAAAGCATTGCTAATTTTTATAATTTTCTTAAAGATTAGTATTTATAAAAGTTTTCAAATATAATTTTTCAAAAATTTTGAGAGCGCCGTTGGGCAGAAATAATATAATTCAACAGTAAATTCTTAATTCATGACCAGTTAGGGTGATTTATATAAATGCAAATTACGAAGAGGGAAACTCTTATAGTTAGTTTATGTTTGCTTTAGTTTACTTATTTAGTTTTTCCAACATCATCAGAGAAACGGCTCTCTAATCGAATCGTTAAATATAAATTTGAGGTAAGCGAAGATTTACAGAAATAATTGATCAATTTTATTATATTGATTAAAACAATAAGTTTTAAATTCGGTAATATTAAAATGTTTCTGAATAATTATGGCCTATTAATCTGTTTTTACCAATCGAGCTTAAATTTTAACGCAAAATAAAATTTCAGTTTTTCGTTCTTTAAATCGTCTTTGCACAGAAATACAAAAAAATTGGTGGAAAGTTGCATAAAAATAAAGAAAGTCATGTTTTTATTATTCGAGTGTGCTTAACCCATTTACGACTGCTGCTGCGTTTTCGCATCAGTAGCTTTAACATCGCCTAATTATTTAATTATGCAGTCGATGATGAATTTTTTCACAACTATTATAAGATAATATGTTGTCTAAAAGATAAGAGAAAAAATCAATTTTTATATAAATACTCTGTCCAGAATTGAGTGTTAATGCCAGGTGTATCAAATAAATGGTTGGTGTAGTGAAAAGGCGATATTTTCAGATCTGCTTTTCGAAAATATGTTTTTATGTTATGGGTGTATTCCAAAGGTAAATAGCTTTAAATTTAAGCTAAAAATGGTACGATTTCTGAAATTCTCGATGCATTATATTTCGGAATCAAAAATATGTAGGTGTCCAAATCTTTTTAATTTGTTACAACAGTCGCAAAAAAAAAACTTCATGCTAAATTTCGTACTTATCTTAACGGAATCGGGTAGTGGTCGGAAATAGGTTAAATACACATTTTCTACATTTAAATGGTAATAATTGTAATTGTAACAAAACTAAAAATACAGATTCTTTACAAACACATACAAGGTATTAAAAAAAACTAACAAAATAATTTATACAAATCAAACTACAAAAAAATCTGTAAAAATCGGGTTTTTTGATAAGAACTCCAATTTTTGCGAAATATGCAAGAAATCACATAATTTCATTTCTCCTAGCCCTTAGATTTCTTATAGAATAAATTAGTTTTCACTAAAAAAGGCATTTTTTTGTGAAGATAGTATATAGTAAAAACAAATTTTCGTTCGTTTCGCTCTGCCACTACTATTTAACTTTCTTACAATTTTTTTACTAAATGAAAAATATACTTTTATTTAAAATGAAATATTCTATTTTTTTTACCAAAATAATCGACTTTTTGTAAGAAAAATAAGTTATCAAGATTTTCCTCCTTTTTTTACTTTTTACACATCATTTGCATAATAGTTTGTTAAAATATCTTATATACAATACAAAATCTTTATTAGAACAAGTTTATACTACTACACTATTATGGACGCCAAAAATTAATAAGTAAATTAGAAAAACATCACTTTCCGAAGAGCTTTTCCTACATAAAAACTGATGAAAACACTAGCTCAGTGGTGGAGGGTATATAAGATTCGGCATGGCCGAATATAGCATTCTAACTTGTTTGGTAATACATATGTATGATATAACAAACTTCTAAACACACATATCCTTACACAGAAGTAAACAAGTTTTATACAAGTGTCCTGACTAGACAGTCAATAATATTGATATAAAAAATTTATTGTGATTTATGAAGCCAATGTTGGTCGTTATTATTCGTTTGGTTTGTTTCGTTATACTGTTACACTTTATGGAATCAGTTGCTGGGGCAGGG
The DNA here is from genome assembly GCA_951394005.1 of Protophormia terraenovae. Classification (NCBI taxonomy): domain Eukaryota; kingdom Metazoa; phylum Arthropoda; class Insecta; order Diptera; family Calliphoridae; genus Protophormia; species Protophormia terraenovae. Next base: position 102,896,332 of record OX596074.1, read on the forward strand.
CATAGAGAAGGAAGTTTGTTAATGTCATTAGGAAAAGAATTGTTATACAACGAATAACAAATACTTGACTTGACAAAGGATTAAACAAAACAAAAATACAAAACAGAAGGTAGATTATTTATTATTAAAGACCAGAAAGGTCAATGTAGTAGATAAAATGTTAGAAATTGATAGAAAAATCCAACAAATAAAGTTTTTGTTTGATTAATTATACCCTCCACCACCACTAGTGGTGAAAGAGGGTATACTAAGTTTGTCGTTCCGTGTGTAACACCTAGAAAGAATCGTTTAAGACCCCATAAAGTATATATATTCTTGGACCATATGAAATTCTGAGTCGATTAAGCAATGTCCGTCTGTCCGTCTGTCCGTCTGTCCGTCTGTCCGTCTGTCCGTCTGTCCGTCTGTTGAAAACATTCTCACGTCCAAACTAATCGAGCTATTCCAATGAAAATTACTCAGGTTATTTGTTGTTCCCAGACGCTGTTTGGGATTGCAAACCAGCCAAATCGGTTCAGTAGAAAAAAAGTTATATATCCAAATCTGAAAGAACCCCCAAACCACACTTGAACTGATAATATTTCAACAAGCAATTAACGGATTTAAATAAAACTTAGCCAAAATGTCTATCTATATTCACTTTAGATTACTGCCAAAAATTGGCTAAATCGGTTCAGTAGGAGAAAAGTTATAGGCAAAAATATGAACAGTTTCTATGATTCCAACGTCATAAGTGTTTCTTAAACATCATGTTATAATTTGTATATGGAGTGCATATGTGTAAGTTCGCCTCAATATGAATGTTGATAAACACAAAGGCATACAACTATGTTGAGTTTGATGTTTGATCGTGGTCACCATCGAACACACCACGACATGGTACGTTCGCTACTTTTTAGCAACATATGTTGATAAGTTTATTAAACTAGTTAGTAGTTCGGTGTGTTTCAAGCTGTACACATCGGTAGAGAAAGATACGTAATGGTTTTATTAAAAGTTTGTCTGCTAACATAAAGATATAAATAATGTTGATGGAATAAATTGCATAAATATGAAATTGTTTTGAAAATGTTTTGATTTTTATTTAGCACATTGAAGAAAAAGTACTGATACATAATTATGTTACTTTATAATTTCTTATTCATTATAGTTTTTTGTGCGTTTATAATTAATAACTTGTAAATGTGGTGATATTTTTTTAATTTTCATTGTAAAAATAAAACTGTAATATACTTAGTTATGTGAGAATTTTGTTTATCTCTTTTTAATTTATTTAAATAACTATCTTTAAAAAGCATTGCTAATTTTTATCATTTTCTTAAAGATCAGTATTTATAAAAGTTTTCAAATATAATTTTTCAAAAATTTTGAGAGCACCGTTGGGCAGAAATAATATAATTCAACAGTAAATGCTTAATTCATGACCGGTTAGGATGATTTATATAAATGCAAATTACGAAGAGGGAAACTCTTATAGTTAGTTTATATTTGCTTTAGTTTACTTATTTAGTTTTTCCAACATCATCAGAGAAACGGCTCTCTAATCGAATCGTTAAATATAAATTTGAGGTAAGCGAAGATTTACAGAAATAATTGATCAATTTTATTATATTGATTAAAACAATAAGTTTTAAATTCGGTAATATTAAAATGTTTCTGAATAATTATGGCCTATTTGGTGTATAAATCTGTTTTTACCAATCGAGCTTCAATTTTAACGAAAAATAAAATTTCAGTTTTTCGTTCTTTAAATCGACTTTGCACAGAAATATAAAAAAATTGGTGGAAAGTTGCATAAAAATAAAGAAAGTCATGTTTTTATTATTCGAGTGTGCTTAACCCATTTACGACTGCTGTTGCGTTTTCGCATCAGTAGCTTTAACATCGCCTAATTATTTAATTATGCAGTCGATGATGAATTTTTTTACAGCTATTATGTTGTCTAAAAGATAAGAGAAAAAATCAATTTTTATATAAATACTCTGTCCAGAATTGAGTGTTAAAGCCAGGTGTATCAAATAAATGGTTGGTGTAGTGAAAAACCGATATTTTCAGATCTGCTTTTCGAAAATATATTTTTATATTATGGGTGTATTCCAAAGGTAAATACCTTTAAATTTGAGCTAAAAATGGTACGATTTCTGAAATTCTCGAAGCATTATATTTCGGAATCAAAAATATGTAGGTGTCCAAATCTTTTTAATTTGTTATAACAGTCGCAAAAAAAAACTTCATGCTAAATTTCGTAGTTATCTTAACGAAATCGGGTAGTGGTCGGAAATAGTTTCAATACACATTTTCTACATTTAAATGGTAATAATTGTATTTGTAACAAAACTAAAAATACAGATTCTTTACAAACACATACAAGGTATTAAAAAAAAACTAACAAAATAATTTATACAAATCAAACTACAAAAAAATCTGTAAAAAATCGGGTTTTTTGATAAGAACTCCAATTTTTGCGAAATATGCAAGAAATCACATATTTTCATTTCTCCTAGCCCTTAGATTTCTTATAGAATAAAATAGTTTTCACTAAAAAAGGCATTTTTTTGTGAAGATAGTATATAGTAAAAACAAATTTTCGTTCGTTTCGCTCTGCCACTACTATTTAACTTTCTTACAAAATGCAATTTTTTTACTAAATGAAAAATATACTTTTATTTAAAATGAAATATTCTATTTTTTTACCAAGATAATCGACTTTTTGTAAGAAAAATAAGGCAAATAGATTTTCTTCTTTTTTTTTACTTTTTACACATCATTTGCATAATAGTTTGTTAAAATATCTTATACACAATACAAAATCTTTATTAGAACAAGTTCATACTACTACACTATTATTGACGCCAAAAATTAATAAGTAAATTAGAAAAACATCACTTTCCGAAGAGCTTTTCCTACATAAAAACTGATGAAAACACTATCTCAGTGGTGGAGGGTATATAAGATTCGGCATGGCCGAATATAGCATTCTAACTTGTTTTTTTTCTATATTAAGACTATATTTTATGTTTATTAATGTAAAAGGGGCGTTTTATTCAATTAGACTTAGTGTGAAGTGGATGGTTTATAAAGTTCTATTGGTCATTGTATCTGAATCCTTTTTTACTGCTTATTCAATTTTTTATTTAAAAAAAAAAATAATAATAAAAAAAGTGCGGAAAAAATATGGCATTTGCTGAAATTCTAAAATTACAAAACAACCAATCAATATTTAGATGCTCAAAAAATTTATAAATATGTAATAATAAATGTAGTGGAGCTGATGAGTTAAATTTACATACATAAAATTGAATGTTTAATTAAATTAAATTTATTTTATTTGTTATTATTAGGGGGCGGATTTATATGCAAATGCATGTTTTTTTTGGAGCATTTAAAAATGATCTTATGCTGTTATCTATCCGAATCAGACATTTTACTAAAAAATGGCATCGATTTGTTAGTGCATGTTTTTGCATATTTTGTTGAAAATGCATATTTTTGCATATTTTACCTCATAATGCATATTTTTATTGCATATTTATATATTTTTTTTTTTTTTTAGTTTTTAAATATTTTTTTGTTACAATCTTATTATTATATTTCTCATTTTGAGGTAAAATGCAAGCAACCGAAAACTGTTTATTTTTCAATCAATATAAGAATATCTTTAATGTCCAAATAATAATTTTTCATTAGTTGAAAAAAAAAAAAACATGTGAAGGATTTTTATTTTTTAATATAAATACTCGTATCCATCATGATGAAAATAATAAATATCTTTAAAAATAAACATTAGTATGAAAAAAATTTCAAATGATTGTTTTTTTATTATATTCATACTTTTGTTTTGTTTCAAAAATATTTTTTATTCAATGAAATTGTAGTTTAAAATTTTTTTATCCGTCAAAAAAAGCTGAAAATAATTTTATACTTTTGTTAAAAATATCACAAAAGATATTTATGTTTTTTATTTCAATTATGATGAAAAAAATTAAAAAATTAAAATTGAAAAAAAATATTATGATTTTTATTATTATTGGAACATTGAAGATTGTTTTTCGATTGAAATAAAAATAAAAAGATTGTTTTTTTAATACTAAAATCCAATCTCTGGCAAAATTTGCATAACAGGTATTCTAGCGATTTTTTAGCCCTAATTCTCCGGTTATTCTTAAACAAGTTATTAACACTGTCGTCATTTTAATTTATTCTTTCTGAAACTATTACTAAATTAGAGTGTTTCGATTCATTAAGTCCTCAAATCAGTTTAATAGATAGTGCTATTGCAAAAATCGAAGCTGCAGAAGGCCTCGTTGCTGAAAAAATAAGATTAAAGTTGCAATCTGTTATTAAAAAAAATAAATAAATGATTTGAGAAAATTAAAAAAAATCAGAGTCAATTACTTTACGTTCAGATGATGTTTGGTGTTTAGAAGAATACAATTTTTTTATACCCTTCACCAAAGGTGTAAAGGGTATATATAAGTTCGTCATTCCGCTTGTAATTCCGACAATTTTCGTCGTAGAGCAAAAAAGTTGACATTTTCGGGATCCTTGTAAGAAACGATGACGATAGAACCATGTCCGTCCGTCCGTCCAACCGTCCGTACGTCCGTGTGTCGGTTGAAATGGCGTTTATGAAGCCCACCGATAACTGACATATATAATATATATATCAAACGATCGGAAATGCTTTCGAGAATTTTGCTATTGGAATTCAGCAAGATCGGTTCATACAATGCGGAGATATGTTAAAAAAACCGGTTTTAGAACCGGTTTTCCAGTTTCTGAAGCCTCTGTATATACTAGGGACTTCGTTTTTACAAAGAAGTCTCGGACATTTTTTTCTGAATTTTTGTTCTGAAAAAATGAAATAAATCGGTTCAATAATAACTGAGATATCGGACAAAACGCATTTTTTATTTTTTGAAGCCCTGGTTTAAGCTATAGATTTTTATTTTTATACAGATCGGTCACAAATATTTTTTCTAAAATTTCGGTTTTTTGAATCAGCAGGATCGGTTTGTAAATGGTGGAGATATGCTTTAAAAACCGGTTTTTGGAACCGGTTTTTCAGTTTCTGAAGCCTCTGCATATACCAGGGACTTCGAATTTTTAAAGGGGGCTCGGAAATTATTTTCTGAATTTTTGTTCTGAAAAAATGAAATAAATCGGTTCAGTAATAACTGAGATATCGGGGAAAACGATTTTTTTTATTTTTGAAGCCCTTGTTCAAGCTACAGATTTTTATTTTTATATACTAGATCAGTGATAAATGTTTTTATAAAATTTCGTTTTTTTTTTTAATAAACCAAATTCGTTCAGAATCAACAGAGTTATGGACCAAAAACAAATCTGTTAAAAATATAAATACACACACAAACATGTATATTAAGCATTGTAATGACTATTAGTGACGTTTTTTGTATAGACAAGTAGTTTAGTTAGAAACAGCAGTCATATAATGAATAACAGTGTTGTTGTTGTTCTTTGTATATGCAGTCTGTACAAAAATAAATAGATATGGAATTGTTGTTGTTTATTTTTTAAAACTAAAACATATCTGTTAAGAATATACATAAATACATACACAAACATGTATATTAAGCATTGTAATGACTATTAGTGACGTTTTTGCTTGTAAGACAAGTAGTTTAGTTAGCAACAGAAGTAATATAATGAATAACAGTGTTGTTGTTGTTCTTTGTATATGCAGTCAGTTTGTATATACACACATAAAAAAATAAATAAATATGGAATTGTTGTTGTTTATTTTTTAAAAGCAAAGCCTGTTTTTTTTCATATTCAAATTTTCGTAGTTTGAAAAAAATTTGGATTTAAATATGTGAAAATATGAAAGCATACGTTAAGGCGAAAATTTTATTATTTGTCGGTAATATGGTAATATGATGTCGATAAGATAGTAAGATGGTAATATGGTGAAGGGTATCAAAGATTCGGCACAGCCGAATCTTTTTTCACTTTCATTTTGTACTACAATTATTCAAATATGCTCCTATCACTTCTGTTGACATTGAAAGATCATTTTTTATGTATGTACGCCAAAATAGATAATCATTTACACTTGACAACTTAGTAAAAAATATATTTGTGTATATAAATAAAAACCTATCTAACTAAGGTTATATTAAATTCAATGTTACTAATAAAAATGTGATCTTAAGGAGTACAAATTTAAAAAAGTACAAATAATTAATATTGATCTTTAGCTTTAACTTTTAAAAATACAAAATGTATTGCATTTCTTAGCTTAAGATAGCCAATTTCAATAGGATTCGTCCTTTTAAATTAAATTGTGTTCAAAATTGCGAACAGTACTTTGCGCACAAGGTTTACATGGACAGCCAGCCGGACGGACAGACATCATTAAATCGACTTAGAAAGTGATTCTAAGCCGTATAAATTAGGTATAAATTAATTCCTTTTTCACTATGTCAAAAGTTATAAGCCTAGAAGTACGCAGGGATTTTTTTTATGCGCAGTTCTTATTTTTCGATGTGGAAAGTATGATCAATATTTTCCACAATTACACTTATACGCAGGGACCGTAATGATTATAACTTTTAAAGTAGAACTGAGCAAATATCATTATTTTTTATTATTTTTTTCCCCCTCACAATATAAAACTTAACATGAGAAATAAAACTATTAACTAGTAGCAAATTTTATTTTTAGTAAAAAATTTGATTTTTAGTAAAAAAGATTTTTGGTAAAAAATTTGATGAACGAAGTATCATCACACCTGCCTTTTAGTGAATAAATCTTATTTACGATGAAAAATATTTTTTATTAAAAATTACGTAATAGTTTAATTTATCATATTAAGTTTTATATTGTGAGCAAAAAAGTAAAAATCAAAAATAATCATAAAACAATAAAATCAAAAATAATCATTAAAATTGATTTGTTTAATAAAAAAAATTAAATAAAAAAAAAATTGAAATCATTCCGAATTTCGATAGAACCTATTCTAAAGAATAAATTTCTGTACTTAACAATTTTATTCGGTCGTTCCTTGTATTTGATTTTTTTTTTTTAATCTTCAAGAATAATAATTATTTTCTGTCCTTGTTTACACGTTTTCTTTACATGGCAACTTTCGGAAGATAACAGAAAATATTGATCTTCAATACTAATTATTTGTACTTTTTTAAATTTGCACTCGTTCGAATCACAATTTTTTGAACTTATATTAGTGACATTGAGTTTAACACAACCTTAGTTAGATAGGTTTTTATTTATATACCTATTGTCTATTTTGGTGTAAAAAATTTTTATACATAGATAATGATCTTTCAACGTCAACAGAAGTGATAGGAGCATATTTGAATAATTGTAGTTCAGAAGAAGAGTATTCTTCTAAACACGAATCATCATCTGAACGTAAAGTAATTGATTCTGAAATTTTTTTCATTTTCTCAAATCTTTTTTTTAATAACAGCTTGCAACTTTAATTTTATTTTTTTCAGCAACGGAGCCTTCTGCAGCTTAGATTTTTGCAATATCAATTAAACTGATTTGAGTACTTAATGAATCGAAACCGTCTAATTTTGGAAGAAACAAATGAAAGTTTATTTTTAATATTGCTTTAGAGTCGTTATCATTCAACTCATCCACAGCATTTTTGAAATCATCAATATATTGTTCGTAGTATTTTACAGCATCAAGCCAAGATGTCCATCTCGTAATAACTGTTTGAGGCGGAAATGGCAAATAGGGATAATTTTTTTAATTTGCAACGCGTGTAGGAGCTTTTAAATATATCTATTTTCCATAAGAAATCAGCGAATCAATGTGATCAAAATTATTGCGCACCTCCTTCGCCAATCGGTTTAATGCGTAAGGCATGTTACATTCAAAAATTTTTGTATAAAAAATCTTAATAGCTTTTGCGGATTTTACCATATATGGAGTCGCGTCCGATAAAAAAAAAATAATTTGATTTTTATTAAAATCCTCTCCCAACAATTTAACTGACTCATGAAACGTACGGGCAATTGTTTTGTGGTTCACACATTCGAGTTCTACAATATAAATCAAAAACTTTCGTTTGCTCAACTCTACGACGTGATCCAAAACTGCAACAATTACATTAACAATGTACTGACCAGTAATGTCGGTTGTTTCGTCCATACTTATCCATAGAAAAAATATTTTATTTCTTCCAGCTGAATACTGCACAATTTTTTCACATAACTTTTTCTAACCTCTGTGTTAATAACTTGCTTCAGAATAACCGGAAAATGAGTTTTAAAAATCGCTAGAACACCTGTTATGCACATTTTACCAGAGACCGGATTTTAATAATTTTCAATTGAAAAACAATCCATAATGTTCAAAAAAAAAAAAAAAAAAATCCATCATATTTTTTATTTTCATCAATAGTTTAATTTTTTTCATCATGATCGAAATAAAAAATATAAATATCTCTTGTGATATTTACTACAAAAGTATAAAAATTAACAACAATTTTATTCAATAAAAAAATATTTTTGAAACAAAACAAATATATGAATAAATTATTTAAAATTTTTTCCATACTGATATTTATTTTTAAAGATATTTATTATTTTCATCATGATGAATATTTGTATTAAAAAATAAAAATCCCTCACATATTTTTCTCAACAAATGAAAAAATAATTTTTGAACAGTAAAGATATATAATAAAATAAAAATAAAAAGTTTTCGGGTGAGAAATTTGAAAAAAGATTGTAACAAAAAAATTTTTAAAAACCAAAATATATATATATGCAATGAGTATATGTGTTATTAGGTAAAATATGAAAAAATATGCATTTTCAACAAAATATGCACTAAAAAATCGATGCCATTTCTTTTAGTAAAATGTTTGATTCGGATAGATAACAACATAAGAGTATTTTTAAATGTTCCAAAAAAAAAAAAAAAAAAAAAAAAAACATGCATTTGTATATAAATCCGCCCCCTAATAATTATAAAGTTACGTTTTTGGAAAAAATTGACATTTTTAAGACCTGTTTCAAAATTTTGAATTTCATAATTTTTTCCTACTTAACGATTTGAGATAATTAAATTTTTTTTAGAATAATTTTGAAAATTATGGAAAATTTCCACATATTTTGTAAAAAATTTTAGAAAATTTATTTTAAAAGTTGGGCCACAAATGAAAAACTACAAGTCCAAAAATGAAAAAAATATTTTTCGAAGTCAAATAACTTTTATTCCATATGATATAATACAGCACAAAGGGCATGCTTTTTCTTTGACTTGCCTAGAACAATATAGAAATGTAAGAATATTTAAAATCAATTCATATTTCCAAAAGTTACAAACTCCGAAATGTTTTCTCCCCCTCTCATCGTACGTGCTCCAACTACACACTGCAGCCAACAATAAAAATCGGTTTAGCGGTTTAAAACATTCAGACATTTATTTTGCAAATGACCACACTGTGCAGGGTGTCAAAGTATGAAAAAGTTTCAAAAACGAGTGTTGAAAAATTTGTTTAAATTTAAAAATTTATTAAAAATTATTATGATTTTTGATATACAGACAGATCGATTTTTTTTTCTAACATTACATAAAAAATTTTAAAAGAATTAATTTATATATTTTTTATGTACACTCGATAAATATATTTCTAAAAATTTTACTTAATTTATATAATTCTCCTTAGTATAAATTTTTGAAAGGGTGGGTATCTTCTATAGGTTTTAAAAATTTCAATTCCAATAGTTCAGATAATAAAGATTTAATACCAAAATTTTTGCGAGCGGCCCCACAGTGAAAATGTTCTAATGTATTTAAAGAAGTTTGTAATGGTGATTATTTACTGTAAGAGTGTTTGTTTTAGATATAGTTTTTGTTTTGGAAAATTTGGAGAAAATGGGAAAAAATTTTTTCTGTAACCAGTTTAGAATTCAACATAAGGAAGTTTTCGTTTATGAAATAAAAATAAAAAAATTAGATACATTTCACATATATTGTTTAGATAGTTTTTTTTTTCTCGTTTTTTATTGAATAGCAATATTTAGTAGAAAAAACAACTAAATTATCTATTAAATTATTTAGAAATGTTTTGAAGTCGAAATATAAAGTTTATACTTTTCACTCGAATATTAACGGTTTAATCTATGTAAATCTTAATTCGCATCATAATATTGCATTATAATACGACATAGAGTTAGCAACATTGAAAACTGCAATTTTTAGTGACGCAGAACAACGCCTCACAACGCATACTCATACATATGCAATTAATTAATATCCCCAAATACTAACTTAAAATTTATAGTGTGGTTTTTTATGACTAAAATTAAAACTTTCTTTTCCATTTTAGACTTCATCGTGTCAACACCTAAAAAAATTAAAATAAATTGTGAACTTTGAGAAAAGTTTCAAGACATTATAACAAATAATTGTATTAATCTTTCGAATTTTAATTAAAACTGAATTTAACAAAACTATTATTCAGGTAAATTAAATTAAGCAAAAATAACTAAACTATTATAATTTCCATCATAACCTTTTCATAGATAATGCACTAGAATTACGCAACATATTAAACGCAAATTACCTAATAATTTTGTGAAGTCTATCTGGAAAAAGATTTAGCCTATAAAGCTTAACCAAATAAAATTATCCTAATTAGACAGGTAACACGTCCAAAAATAATTTACATAAATTTAAATTAATTGAGTGTTTTCCAACAGGAACATATTTTATTACAAAATTCACAGTGGTGGTTATATTCCTCTAGCCACCACTGTACACATTTTTTATTGCTCATAACAGAAAAAATAGAAGATCACATGACAATAAAAGCTTAAATTCATAGTCATTTTATTAAGAACTGCCTAAAAAGAGGATGAATAAATAAATTTTTAACAAAATATCAATAAGCGCCAACAAAGAAAATCATTCAGAAGAAGTGAAAGCAAACACAGTTAAATACCATTAAAATACTGCAAAATATCCATACTGAAAAAAACGTGATACAACTAAATACTTTGAAGCAAATAAGTTAATTTTATAAACCTAATTAGAAGCCAGAAAATTCATTTAAAAATCAAGTAAGATTTAAGGTTTCCAAATCATAATATAATTCTAGAAAAAAATTAAAATTGCAATCAAGTGTTAAAAATCTATTAATCACTAAATCACTAAATTAACAATACAAAAAAATCTATACTTAAAAACTATAAAATTCTTACATTAAAGTTAAAAAAAAATTAAAATTTTAAAAGTTAATTTTAACATACACAACAAATTAAAATCCTTTTGTGTTATCAATATCAATATGAAGTTTTTAATAACCACCCTACCTAATATGATTTGAAAACCTCTACTAAATATTGCACTTTAAATATGAATCAAAACAAAATTATATTAAAATAAGTCTTATTTAAGTTAAGGTACCTATAATAAGTATAACGAAAACCTACCAACTTGTACGTGCAAAACAAAATTGAACCTACAATATTAAATGTCTGCAACAGATTGTCGAGGCCTCATCAGTCAGCAGATCCAGTAATGTAAAGGGTGAGTCAAGTGAATTTTTTTATTATCATTAAAACTACTTTAAAAAATTACCAAAAGTGGCTATGAAAGAAAGTGACAACAACAAAGATTTTTTAACGTCAAATAAAATTAAATAAAATATATTACACCTATGTAATCGAGGGATTGATGTAGTATTAACTACCATAAAACAATATTACAAAATAATATATATTTTTTTCCTATTCTTTCATTAATCTCTTAGCTACTAATTATTATGCTATTAACTCTTAATGATCATTAAGTAATGCACTTTTTGACTTGTTTTTTTTTTTTTTGTGTTGATGGGGGAAAGAAGAAAAAAATAAACAAGAAAAAAAAATAAAACAAAAGCACAAGATCAAATTATATTTTGGATTTTCTTAATTATTCATTGATTATATTTTTTTATTGCACTCAGTGAACAATTCTATTTATTATGCGTTTTGTTTTTGTCACTTAGATTACCTTAAGATTATTATATAAAAAAATTAGCATTTACTTAAAAGAATAATATCTTTTGCTTAAACTTGAATTTATATAAAATTAACTGAATTTGTCGTAGCTTTTTTATACCCTACACCACCATAGGTGGGAAGGGTATTATGCGTTTGTGCTGATGTTTGTAACACCCAAAAATATTGGTCTAAGATACACCTTAATTTATACCAATCGGCTTAGAATCACTTTCTGACTCGATTTAACGATGTCCGTCCGTCCATCCGTCTGTCCGTCCATGTAAACCTTGTAATCAAACTACAGGTCGCAGTTTTGAACCAAAATGTATGAAATTTGGTACACAGGTTTCTTTTGGTCCAGGGACGAAGCCTGTTGAAATTGGTTATGATCGGCCTATTATTTCACCTAGCCCCCATACAAATGTCCTCCAGGAAAAGGGTTTAACGATCATATATCCCTTAAATACAGCAATATTTTAATGAAATTTGGCACATATAAGTTTCATATAAGTCCAAATAAGTGTAGCGATTTTTAAAAAGATCAGTCCATAACTACCCATAGCTCCCATATAAACCCCTTTTCAGAAAATCACTTAACGGGCATAAATCCCATTAAAATGTTAGTATCAAGTTAATATTCAACACAAATAAGTTTTTTATGAACATAAATGATAGTGCCAAATTTTATAAAGATTGGTCCATAATTTACTATAGCTCCCATATAAGACCCAAAAGTGAATAAATTCATGTAAATGTCAGCATCAACGTAATATTCTAAATTCGTATGTTTTATTTTATATTTATGAGTATCGGTCCACATTTGACTCCAAGTCTAATAAAGGACCCCTCCCTAAATTATACCGTACACAATGGTGTAGGGTATCATATGGTCGAGCTTGACCGACTATATCTTTTTCGCTCGTTTTTTTATTAAATTTTGTCTAAATAATACTAAATATGAATATTTTGTGAATAAATTGTGAATTTTGAAAATGGAAGACTAATTTTCTTCAAGTTTTCGTGATGTGAGAGTAGTGGTGTTGGAAATCGTTAGGGATCTTTAACAATCATTTTGCCTAAAGATCAAGGAAGGGAGGGTAATGAGGCTTTATATCTTCATTACATCTAGAAGATATGTTTTTTGTTCGATTCTGATCATATTATAACCAGTGGTTGATGAAAACATCGGGTCAGTTTAACAGCTAGTTTTTTTTTTTTTTTTTTTTTTTAAATCAATCTACTTCAGTTTTAGAATTTTTATTGTAGGTAAGGGAGTCTACAATAATATTTGTGGATGTGCTCTATTATATAGGTATATAAAAATCAAATGAACAAGAACCCCGCCGATCGACTGACCGCTAGTGGCAACTAATGGCTCCCATAAGTTCGTTTGCTTTTTATCTCAATAGTTCATAGAATTCCTATATAATGTGAATACTTGTAGGCAGTGATAATAGAAATTTAATTTGTAGAAAATTTATTTGTTATTTTCAACTTTGATTTCGAGTATTCAGAGGTCGAACTTATTTGTACATTACAAGTTTTTCTTAATAATGGAAATAATATTTAGATTATTTTTTTATGTTTTAATAATTTATTTTAAAATAACAAAAATTGCAAACAAAATTTAAGCTGTCCATATATATTTCATATAAATATTCAAAATTTTAACCGAGTTTCTTTATTTATGTGCAATGAACTTACTCATTCCCTCTATATTTATAAACCTTTAATGAACTTTTATTTTTTATATTACTATTTTATTCAAACGATAACAATCCTTTCATATAACAATCCTTATATTATTTACATCCCCCATTATTATTTTGTTTTTACATTTTCCTCTTTTAACTAATTTTTAACGGAAACAGGAATCCACATTAGAGTACAATTGTTTGTGAATATCAAATATATACATACTTAGTAGCTATTGATGTTGTTTTTGTTGCATAGGGATTTAGATTTTATGTTGCAGCAAATGTTAAATAAAGGAGTCTGAATGTAGATTTTCTTCTACATTTATTTATGAATTTATTAAAACATATATACTTTTATTTATGTGTTAGAGAGTCTATTATTACAATTTCCGTATGTTAATTTATTATCACACTAAAATATTATGCTGATAATCTTTTATACAACATACTATATGCATGTATTTTAAAAAAAAATACTAGAGTTGCATAAAACAAGAAAGGGAATAGTATTATGACTTCGATGGTAAAAATAGAATTATTTAAATATAAAGGCAAAGTATGAGTAGATGCTTTTTAATAAAACGGAAATGGAAAATACGATACTAAATGCAGTTAGAATTGAGAAAACTAATGTGTATTGACTTAAGAGGATTAAATATAAAAATTTTAAAAGAGGATTTAATAAAAAATCAAAGAGAAATAATGTTAGCAAAGCTAAAAGAAAAAAAAAAAGGAATTCTTTATTTCGGTTTCATTCATACATTTGCCAATTTCTGTAATAAATAATGAGAAAAGAAGATATAGTCGGTCAAGCCCAACAATATGATACCCTACACCATTGTCTATGGGTACCAAAATTCGGAAAGGGGCCAATTGTGGACCGATACTTGTATAAGTGTAAAATAAAATATACTAATACAGAATATTACATAGATACTAACATTCACATCTATTTATGCACTCTTGGGTGATTCCTGCAATTAGGTCTTATATGGGAGCTATGGTCAATTATGGACCGATCTTCACGAAATTTCGCATACGGATTTATACTTATATAAAACTTATTTGTGCCATTAAAATATTCTAATTTTTAAGGTATTTATGTATTTATGGTGTTAAAACTCTATTTCGTGAGGACAATTGTATGGGAACCAGGTGAAATAATGGGCCGATCATGACCAAATTCAATAGCCTGCGTCCTTGTGCAAAAAATCATATGTACCAAATTTCATCAAATTATCTTGAAAATTGCAATCTGTACTTTGCGCACAAGCTTTACAGCCAGCCAGCAGACCAAACGGACGGACATAATTAAATCAGGAAGTGATTCTGAGACGAATGGTATACTTTAAGGTGGGGGTCCTAAGATTTTTTCTCTACGTTACAATATTTGCACAAACACATGATATCCCAATCTCCTATGGTGATGTAGGGTATAACTGCCATGGATATACTTTTTAAAAATATTTAAACTTCTATTTCTAACAAAGATACCTTTTAATTTACATTAAATAACAATTGCATACTTTTCTATAATAAACATTATTTACAAAACTGCACAATTATTTTCTCAAAGTTTTAGCTTATTCAAAAATAACCCTTTTCTTTTTTTATAGTAAGCAGTTGCTTGCGGTTACAATAATAGTTTTGCTAACTTTTAACTTGTGCTCGAATAAATATTTTGGTTTTAGTTAAATATATTTTGTATAAAAAAGCTAACTATTCGTGCTTCTTTTAGTTAAGTTTTAGCAAAATTTCTACCTTAATATTTCTTTGCATTTTACACTAGTTTAATAGTTTAGTTTTAGTTGTTCTACTGGTAGTTTTCAATGAATGTTTTTGGAGGAGTGGAAAGATGGTGGGAAACTGGGGTGGTGTAGGGGACTTTATGTAAAAATTTTTGTTAAATTATTACTTCTTTTTAGTTAAACTTACGTGAGCATAAACATATAAGTGCCAGCATAAATTTACTCCTGCATAATGCTAATAAAAACAACAACTATAACAACAAGAATAAAAAGAACTGCATCAGTAAAAAAGAAGAAAAGAACAACAAAAGTTGCATATAGACAAAAAAACAAAAACAAAGAATTGTTGTATATTAAAAGTGTTTAAAAAGAAACTTTTCTCACGTTTAAACACATACTCATATAGAAAATACATTTACATAAGACCATGTACATAGTATCTTTAACGAGGTTACTAAAGGAATTATTGTTAAAAATTATAACATATTTTACATATTTTTTAAAACTTAATTAAAAATTTTTCATGAAATTGTTTGCAACTCTCGTATTTTGTATATTTAGTATATGCTTAGATGTATGTACTTGTATTTTTAAAACAACTCTATATTCAAGAAAACATGTTTACCAAACTCTTTTCAAACCTACTCAAATTATCAGAGCTGTTTTTTTTTTCTTTTTTTTCATTAACTATTTAGTAAATATGGTAATATGTGTAGGGCTAACAACGAACAATGTTTGCTTCTCATGGTAATATAAAATTTTCAAAACTTTAAATTTTAGGCCAAAAAGAAAGAAAAATTGGAACCAAACATATAATAGCTTAAATTTTTCATTGAAAAAAATTAAAAGTCTGCGAAAATGTAGTTCTGAAGACCATAAATGTTAGGCAGAAAACTAAAATTCGGAATTAAAAAAATAAAAAAAAATTAGTTTATAAATTATGGAGTGAGATCGAAAAAATCCTAACATATAAGGCAATAATTAGGAAACGGTTGATTTTAGAGTTTTTATTTTTTTTATTTAATTAATATTATTTTACAGATCACAGAAAAATATAACTTTTATAGTTCTAACCATTACTTATGAACTCGTAGACTTTTTTTGAGATTTGTAGTTGTTTCAATCACCTTTTTGGAATATTTTGACCATCACCTTTTGAAATCTTCGATATCTTGCCACACTTTTTTTGTATTTTTCAATTCTCTTTTCACAAGAGCCCAATATCTTTCCATTGGTCTTAGTTCCGGACAATTTGGATGATTGACCTCCCTTAGTACAGAAAATATGTTATTGTTTTGGTACTACTCCAGAGCTTTCTTACCGTAGTGACATGATGCCAAATCGAGCCGAAAATATGTGGACACATTTTGCTCTCTTATGAAAAGATGAAGCCTTTTTGCAAAATTCTTTGATGTATATTTCGGTATTTATAAAGCCCACTGTAACAAATGTCTTACTTCTTTTGCCGAAACTGCATAAAGCTTACCATACTAAGAATTTTTTAGGAAATTTTGTCTGCTTTTGGGTGCTAAACTTATCTTCAACATTTCCTCGAGCATTAGCAATATACAAATTTTGGCCTGGAAGCAGCAGCGAAAAATCTGCCAGTACATAGTCAGAGCACTGAGCTAACCGGGCTGCGTTGGAGCTTTTTTCAATATGCTTTCAATTTTCATGGCCATCCCAATATCATGTGGATAATTTTTTCTTCCCGAACTAGGTTTCTTATCAATGGCCAAAATCTTCTGATACTGTTTAACTACATTGGAAACCGTTTGACGGCAGATCATTAATTCTTTGGACAGTTTTTTGTGGGACCAATTTGGATTTTTTTTTTTAATAATTTAACATTTTTCTACATAATGTTTGTTCACAACATTTTTTGTCAACGCTAATACGTGATCGTAACTGAAGTCCAAAGTGAAAGAATAATTGCGTACTTTTAAATAAGTAGTTAAAATTGTTATTTTCATATTGCATACATTCAAGTAAAAAATATCATCTAACTTAATATTAACAAGGGAGAATATTATATTCGGCTTGGCCGAATCTATATACCTACCATAAACTTTTCCAAATTTTACATTGTATGGGAGGTAAGCGGTAAGTGGGCGGACCACAGCTATTTTTTGTTTGCGAGTTTACATTGATCCTTGAATTATTTGTAAAAAGTTTCGATGACGTTTCACCTTATATGGGAGGTGGGCGGTAAAGTAGGCGGACTACGCCCATTTTTGATTTCCAAGTTTATATTGACCATCGAACTATCTGTACAAAATTATGTTATCGCACATGCTTTTGTTTAAGAGATATCAGCAGAAAAGTACGAAATGAAGCTACAACGGACACCCTGTGTTTCTTTTTTTTTGTTTATTAAAAAATTTAAAATTTTCAAATGTAAATATGTAAGTATTTGTAAAGGGTATCTCAAAAATATTGTATTCTTATAAAACTAGAGACTCCAAAGAATACAAATGTGCTTATTATTTTCGTTTAGAATTATCAGTTGCTGAATAAATATGAAAATTGTAAAAATTCAGAGAATCAATTTGGACATATTTTTCACAACATGTTTTAAGAACTTTTGTAATTTTCATAAAACATATAATAAATATTCTAAATTTTCTTATATTTTATTCGTTTTTTGACGCTATGTCAACCTTAGATGTAAAATTTTTTAACTGGTTTTGAGAAACCTTATTAATTTTTTATGACACCCATATTCAGTGTGTTTTACAGTTTTTTTATCATCACCTTTTTCTCGTCTCACTTTTCGATGCCAAATATAGCCGGAGTGTTAATCAACATAATATTTAGTATTTTAATTGATAGGTTATGACATTGTCTTTTCTTTGATGTATCATTTAACGAAATTGTTATTGTTCAACTAGGATTTTTTTGACTTGAAGTTGGTTGATGCAGTGTTTAAACAAATTTGTTCAAAATTAATTTTGTGCTATTTTGCAATTTTTAAGATTATGAATTAAGAGTTTGGATTTAATAAAATAGTATTACATATTTAAAATCTTTGGACTTCGCAGATTCAGAAAAGTATCCCATATCATATATATCATATTGCTTACAGCGACTGAAATATTTACGTTTTAAAATTTTTCGTTTACATATTTTTTTAAAGAAATTTGTCCATTTGTTTTTTCAGACGTTTTGAAATTTTTAAGATATTTCTTTGAATGATGTTTGAAAACTCAAAATGTAAATGTATTCTAAGGATTTTACAGAATCAGAAACTTTTTAGCTTTTTCCAATACTATTTACTGTGGCTTAAATATATGCAATTGAAAATGTAAACATTTTTAATTTATATGCATTATGTTAAAATACCGCGATTTATTTAACGGCACTTTTGTTATACCTTTACCCCTATGTGCGTACTAGTTTTTCGTCACTCATTTTGATCAAACTCAAAACAAATCAACATGGATGTCATTAAAAACAATTAAATACCCTGAAGTCAATGGTGACTGTCCGAAATTAGTTACTTGACTGACGACATTAGGGCACCACTAGTCACTTTACTAATCACCTGACTAGTCACTTTAACATGGGGATGTCCTAGGAAGAGGTGTATTGCCACCAAAGAACCAAAAGGTGGCGATAAAGTGACTAGTACATAAAAGTCAATTCATAGGAATCCTTTTACTGGTGAAATTGAGTCAATCACCTGACAATCTTTACCAATTATGTGACTAGTCACTTTAACATGGGGATGTCCTAGGAAGAAGTGTGTTGGCACCAAAGGACCAAAAGGTGGCGATATAGTGACTAGTACGAAAAAGTCAATTCATAGGAATCCTTTTGCTGGTGAAATTGAGTCAATCACCTGACAATATTTTTAACTGGTCACTTTACCAATTATGTGACTAGTCACTTTAATATGGGAATGTCCTAGGAAGAGGTGTATTGCCACCAAAGACCAAAAGTTGGCGATATAGTGACTAGTACGAAAAAGTCAATTCATAGGAATCCTTTTACTGGTGAAATTGAGTCAATCACCTGACAATATTTTTAACTGGTCACTTTACCAATTATGTGACTAGTCACTTTAACATGGGGATGTCCTAAGAAGAAGTGTGTTGGCACCAAAGGACAAAAAGGTGGCGATATAGTGACTAATACGAAAAAGTCATTCTTTAAATTAGTTATTTTCAGAATGTAAACAAATTAAAAGATTTTTTTGCGCATATTTTTTTTTTTATTTATTTCTTTTTTTTTTATTTTTTTTGTAATTTATTTTTTTTTTTTCTTTTTTATTTTTATTTATATTTTATTTAATAATTCTTTTCATATTATTCTATATTAATCAATTTAATTAATTTTTATATTTTTACATTTTGGCGGCACCCCCGACTCGAACTCGAACATCCTTATGTTTTATAGTCATACGCGTATGTTAATTTATTGACCTTTTGTAAGCGTGAGGTGGCTATTGCTTCCACTTTAGTCACCCTTGGGAAGTCGTTCCTTTTACTAATTACATTGAGTCAGTCACCTGACAAACATTTTTACTAGTTACTTTACTAACCACCTGACAAGCCACCAAAGGACCAAAAGGTGGCGATATAGTGACTAGTACAAAAAGTCAATTTAAAAAAACACAAATGTACAATATTTGATTTCTTTAATAAATTGAAAATTCGAATTAGCAAGACTAGGTTTTTTATTATTATATAAAATAATTGAGAAGTAATCTATTTCTACTGGATGTATTCCACGTATTTAAAAAAACACATTTAATTAATATAGTACGCATAACATAAAAATATAAAAAAAAAAAACATTATTAACTTTTTTCTTACAAAGTAAAATACTAAATACTTTTTTAAGCACCAAGGAGTCAATAAATTGATATTTGACACTACACACGTCTAAAAAAGATGCATCAGAGCCAAATGTCCTACCATGTATTTATTGCCGTTAGCAGTGTTACCGTTTGGCGACTTTAGTCGCCATTTGCCCCTTTTTCAACCACGTGGCCACTTTTTTGGCCCCTTTTTTAAAATGGCGACTAAATGGCGACTTTTTAAGACTATGTTCTAAATGACAAAAAAAAAAAAAAAAAAATAATATGTTTGAAATTATATATTAATTTCAACAAATAAATTAATAATTTTGGGGTTATTTTATAGTATATTGATATAAAAATTTGAGGTTTATCTATAACTGAATTTTGTTTAGTTACTGTTAGTAACTAAACAAAATAATAAAGTTTATGAACAGCTAGTTATGTATACCATCATATGCCGAATCTTTTTAGACTGAACTAAAAAACAAACAAAAAATTATTCGACGACTACTTATATTCCTAATTTATATTTTTACATTACTCAAAGCAATCCCTCCGGGAACGTCTTTCTTTTTTTTTTTTTGAAATTATAAAAAATAGTATGTTTAATATACTTAAGTCAATACTTGAGGATCTATGCGTTCCGTTCTAAATTTGTCTAACAGGGAATTGCAAGAATGGAGTACGAGTGAAGAACTCGTACAAAAATACAGAAGTTTAATTAATTAAAAGAGGATTGTATTTGAAATATTTTTGTGAATAAATATTTTTTTTTTTTGAATAATAAAAATTTTTGTAAAATGATTATAAATTATTTTGTTATTGATAAAACTGAATTTTGGAGTTTTTCTTAAAATACAAAATTGATTGTTGTTATGAAATATGCAAAATTAAGGAGTTTTTAGGTTTTAAAGCAGTTGGCCCCTTTTTTTCAAAAAATCCCCTTTTTTGGCGACTTTTTATTTTGAAATCCCCTTTTTTGGACACTTTTTAAAAATTCTCGACGGTAACGCTGGCCGTTAGTCAAGTAACCCAACTTGTACTGCCAATGGATGAACTATTTACATTTCTGGCGTTATTGTGACCTATAAAAAAACAATCGCCATCCCCACGCTCACCAAAGGGTCAATAAAGTATAAATCGCCACCTCCACTCTTTCTAAAGAGTCAATAAATGTTGCTATTACCACCTCAACGCTTTTTTAAAGAGTCAATAAAAGGTGCGATCAGCGTTACCGTTGAGAATTTTTAAAAAGTGTCCAAAAAAGGGGATTTCAAAATAAAAAGTCGCCAAAAAAGGGGATTTTTTGAAAAAAAGGGGCCAACTGCTTTAAAACCTAAAAAACACTTTAAAATATGTTTATTTGATAACAACAAAATAAAAAAATGTTATGTTTTAAGAAAAACTACTAAATCCAATTCTGTTACTAACAAAATAATTTATTTCTAATTATTTTATAAAAATAAATTTTTTTTTTATTTCAGAATTAAAGATTTTTTCATAAAAGTAGTTGACATATAATCCACTTTTTGTTAATTACACTTCTGTACTTTTGTACAAGGTCTTCACTCGTACACCAGTCTTTCAATTCTCCTTCGGACCAATTTAGGACTGAACGTATGGATCCACAAGTATAGACTTAAGTCTGTTGGACAAACTATTTTTTATTATTTATAATTTAGTGAAAAAATAACACGTTCCACCGAGGGATTGCTATGAGGAATGTAAAAATATAACTTAGGATATAAGTATTCATCGTATCTGTTTTTTTTTTCTCAATTCAGTCCAATGACTTAAATAGCTGTTCATAAACTTAATTTTTTTTTTTTAGTAATTAACAGTTTCAGTCCACTTATAAATACTCCGCAGCTATTTATATCACTATACTGTGAAATAATCTCAAAATAATTAATTTATTTGTTTAAATTAATATAAAATGGGTCGATATATTTTAAACAACTTAGTTTCTCGTTATTCAGCACATAGTGTTAAAAAGTCTCCATTTAGTCGCCATTTAAAAAAGGGGCCAAAAAAGTGGCCAGGTGGTTAAAAAAAGGGGCAATTGGCGACTAAAGTCGCCAAACGGTAACACTGGGTGCGATAGCTTAACTATCGCTCACAAAATGTGCAAAGTTAGGGTGAATAAAAAACGTACACATTTGAATGAGTTAGGTGGGTAGTCACAAATGTACTTTACTGTACAAAAGCAGGTAAATTGAAACCGAAAAAACTGCTGGGTATTGCTTCCGAAAAAAAACTAAGAAGCAAAACGTGTGTTAAGAGTATTTCGATCTTACTCCTTATTTATCGTACTACAGATATTAAGGGCTACTTATAAAAGATCAGTTTGTGAAATTAAAATTCTGACTTTTTTTTCGAATCTTCAGCCAAATTATATTATGTACTAAAAAGATAATAAATAAGTTTTTTAAGCTTAAAGTGTGTGATTTTTCCTTTTTTGCAACCTTTTTCCTTTTTGGAAACTCCAGGCAGCACTGTTTATTACATATTGCAACAACAGAATATTGACTGAATGAGTTTTTTCGGTTTTATGGCCTCTGAATTTTGCTGTATGCCACTCCCTTTTTATACCCTTCACCACAGGTGTAAAGGTTATATATAAGTTTGTCATTCCGTTTGTAATTTCTACAATTTTCGTCGGAGAGCAAAAAATTTTTATTTTCGGGATCCTTGTAAGAAATGATGACGATAAGACCATGTCCGTCCGATAACTGGCATATATAATATATCAATCAATCAATCGAAAATCCTTTCGAGAATTTTGCTATTGAAATTCAGCAAGATCGGTTCACACATTGCGGAGATATGCTTAAAAAACCGTTTTTTAGAACCTTTTTTTCCAGTTTCTGAAGCCTCTGTATATACTAGGGACTTCGTTTTTGCTAAAAAAAAATGAAATAAATAGGTTCATAGTAACTGAGATATCGGGCAAAATGCATTTTTGATTTTTTGAAGCCCTTGTTTAAGCTATAGATTTTTATATAGATCGGTCATAAATATTTGTATAAAATTTCGGTTTTTTAATAAACCAAATTCGTTCATAATTAACAGAGTTATGGGCCAAAGATTTAAACAAATCTGTTAAATATAAATACACACACATACATGTATATTAAGCTTTGTAATGATTATTAGTGACGTTATTGTTTTTTGTATAGACAAGTAGTTTAGTTAGCAACAGCAGTAATATAATGAATAACAGTGTTGCTGTTGTTCTTTGTATATGCAGTCAGTTTGTATATACACACATACAAAAATAAATAAATATGGAATTTTTGTAGTTGTTTATTATTTAAAAGCAAAGCTTGCTATGATTGTTTTTTTTTTCGTATTTAAATTTTCGTAGTTTGAAAAAAATATAGATTTATAAATGTGAAAGCATACGTTAAGGCGAAAATTTAATTATTTGTCGGTAAGATTCGACACAGCCGAATTTTTTTTAATTTCATTAGATTTATTTTTGACATAATATTGTTCATATTATTTGACTTGACCTTATTTCTAAACTATTCCAACCATTTTAGAATGATATATGGCACATATGTATGTGTGGTGGTCCAAAATTCCTTTTTGCGACGTACATTTAAACGTACCTAAAATTATGAAATGGAATGTCATTTAGATCACACTTGTCAAATTCAACTTCCTACGATAATTAGAACTGGATGCTGCATTACGTTGATAATCCTAGAACAAATCTTAACGTTTTTGTATCACCATTATTAATGATTTATACATCAAACAATAACTAAAGAAAAAGGACAAAATCGAAATTTTAATAAAAACAACTCATATTAAAAAATTATGTAGAAATAAAAAGTAAAACTATGTATACTAACAATTTTGAATGTCCTTTTTTCGTGCATTTCTACTTTTAAGAAAAATTAAACATTTTTTATTAGCTAT
>OX596074.1:102920697-103014341 GCA_951394005.1 Protophormia terraenovae
TTTCGTGCATGTCCACTTTTTAAGAAAAATTAAAAATTTTTTATTAGCTATCGTTTGATGTATATATCATTAATTTTGGTGAGCAAAAATTTGTTAAAATTTGTTCTGGAATCATCAACTTAAATGGGCGTGTAGCATACTGTCCTAGTCATCGTAGGAAATTGAAATTTGGCAAATATATTTTAAATGACTTGCCCTTTCATAATTGTAGGTACGTTTAAGAATTCTGTAGACTTTGGTTGTCTTCATACAATGTTGGACCACGACCACTTTTTTTCAGAAACTCTTTTGCTGCGTAGCTTTTTAGTAAGAAAATTTTAAATATAATACAAATTTTTATGCCACTGTAAAAAAATATATCACTGTATAATAAAAGTAGGCAAAAAAGAGAATTGGCAGACTAAATTTTATAATGAACAATAATTTATAATTCTAGTGTACGTAAATTTTTAATTATCTTAGTAGCATCACAAAAGTAGCATCCAACTTTCTCCAAAAGATACTTGATATGTGCATTGAATTTTGTTTGAACTTTCAAAAAAATAAAAGTGGGAGTGGCAATTTTGATAATTTTATATCATTTATTTCCTTTCGGAGCATGCTCTGTATATTGGCGAAATAACAGGTAAATCGGCTGAATAATGTGACTATTTATATATGTATTTCATAAAATGTTGTTATCAAAAATGGGCATACATATATAAGAGAAGTTTGATACTCTATAAAATAATAAGTGCTAGAGTATTCATTTTACTCGACTTTTTTATTGTTCGAATAATCAAATAACTCGAAAATGCAGTTTTTAAGTTACTCGAATAATCGAGTAAAACTTTTAAGTTACTCGAGTTATTCGAGTAAATTATATCTTAGCATTTTACTCGTTTTTTCAATGATTATTAATAAATAAAACAAAAATATATCTTAAAATAAGAAATAGTCTTTCGAAAATAATATATAATTAAAATTTGCGTAAATATTTATGAATATTTGTCTTATTTGATTATTATTCAGTGATAGTAAAATAAATAGGTCTAAAAATGTTGGTGTATTAATTCGAACAAAATTTTATATTAAAGTGTGGTTCGAACGGCTTTTTATCATTTTTGAAACGCTATAAAATGACTAGTTATTACACTAATACCCGATTAAAGGTGATTATCTATAATTTCGATAACAATTTAATGTTGAGTTTTTAACCACTTTGAAATAATTCGAGATTTTGTCTCATAGCCTCACTTTTCAATTTGGACACATACTAATCTATGTGCTACACAGAGGTTTTCAGTTATATTCAAAATATTTGTACAATATTTTTAAGTATCGAAAATCTACTAAACCCAGTTTTATTTTGAGCATAAATACATTTTATGCTCAAAATAAAACCGAGTTTAGTTATAGCGAAAACATACCTCGACATCTTTAGTATCAAAACTACACAAATTGAAGTTTGGGAACATTTTACCCATATACTATAATGACTCATCGCCAGACATAGCCAAATAAATTAAGTTTTTGACAGTCATTTAATATAGTTAGAACAGCTTTTCTCCATTTAATAGACAAATTTATTGTAAATTTAAAATATATAATTCATTCCCCCAAATGTACGCGTAAGAATTATAATTGACCCTATTTTAAAACTAACCATAATTTTTTCCCAAAATGTTCAATATTTTATTTTTCCTTTCTTCCTATTTTTAATTTCATCCAAGCCATCACCATCATATCCTCCATACCAGACTGAGAATTTATTGATATGTTTTTCTAAATCAAGTTTAAAATCCTCCAATTTATTTCTTATAAAACATTTAATATATAGAGGAGAATCTATTTCCTTTTTCCATCTCAAATTATTAAAATTATTTGAATTTTACATTATAATTTTTTAAAGGGACGTTTGTATTTTTTATTAATTTTTGTGATCGAAAAACGACCTTTAACTAAGTGTTGTAATTTAGGCATATATTCTGTTCTTTTTACTAAATACAATTTATTTAATAAACTTCCGAATTGTGGTGCCACTTTTAGATTCTAAGCATTCTATGATAATTTTGAAACATTGTTTTCAAGCTAAATTTTGTTAAAAACTAAAATTAAAACATCCTAAAAAATAGTTAAGACAGGAACTATTTAAAATATTTTTTTTACTCGAATTATTCGATTAATCGTCATAATTTTTACTCGAAATAATTTATCGATTAATCGAGCAAACAATATTCGAGTGAATGCCCTAATAAGTACCCATAAATACACTGAAATTTACTGATATAAATTTTTTTGTAGTAATTTTTTTCTACTTACGATGCGTATTTCACTGGTTGTTTAAGCCAGCATATCAGGAAAACATTCCAAATACTTAATACAAGTATTGGTCCACAATTGGCCACAGGTGTAGTACAAGTACCTCGCTGAAAAAATCTGGCTTGAAAGACTCTCCGAAATCTCCGAAACTATTGATTAAACGAGACAGAAAGATATAGTCGGTCAAGCCCGACCATATGATACCCTACACCATCTTGCATGTGTTTCAAAATTCGACCTGTGGCCAATTGGACGACTTTTGCCAAGTCTTAAATAAATTATAAGAATACAGAAAATTACGTTGAGACTAACATTTATATGCATTTACGCGCTTTACGGTGATTCCCGAAAGTCTTGTATTAGACCTGTGGCCAATTGGACGACTTTTGCCAAGTCTTAAATAAATTATAAGAATACAGAAAATTACGTTGAGACTAACATTTATATGCATTTACGCGCTTTACGGTGATTCCCGAAAGTGGGTTTATATGGGACCTATTATAAATTATGGACCGAAATAAAATTAAATTTGGCACTATGATTTCTACTTAAATAAAACTCATTTGTGTCAAATATTAATTTGAGATTGACATTTGTATAGAATTTTTACACGTCAAAGTGATTTTGGGAATAGAGATTTATATGGGAGCTATGGTCAATTATGGACCGATCTTGGTCAATTATGGACCGATGAAATTTGGCACAAAGAATAATACTTACAAAAAACTTTTTTGCTCCGAATTTTACTAAAATATGCAAAGCATTTATGATCACTAAACCCCTATTCCGGTAGGACATTTATATGGAGACTCGATGAAATAATGGACCAATAACAACCAATAACAAGATATCTTTAAAATTGTGACCTGTACTTTGTACACAAGGTTTACATGGACAGACAGCCAGCCAGACGGTTGGACGACGTTAAATCGACTCAGAAAGTGATTCTAAGTCGAATGGTATACTATAAGGTGGAAGTCCGATAATTTTTTCTGTGCGTTACAAACAGTAGCACAAACGCATAATACCCCAACCACCTACGGTGGTGTAGGATATAAAAACGATGCACACATGATTGAATATAATTTTAGTTACTTAATTCTTTTGGAATTTGTTTAAACCAAATCAAACAATTATTTCTCATGACATGTTTCAATATGCGATGCAACTGATCAACTTTTTAAATTCTGGTTTATCTCAAAAGCTAGTGCTAATTCAAAATAAGAAATTTATTAGCTTAGAACTTCATGATCACATATGTATATCTAAATTTGCAACTTAAGTCGTCCATTAAACATAATTTCTCTAAAACACGTAGGGTATCCGACACCTCTTTTTTTAACCATATGCAAACTTTTATATAAAAACAACCAAACTTTTTATTTACTTGCTAAACCTGAAGATATAAACAAAGTTTTTCTTTTTTAATTTTTTTCTATGAGTTTGACTTGTCTATTTTGTAAAGGACATAAAGTTAAAAAGCAAAAAAACCAAATATAAATGAAGAAATGAAAAAAGTGAACTGAATATGTTTTAACTTATTCATATTTTTGTACATCACATTTATGCATACGCTTGTAAGTAAATGAGTACATGTAAGCAATATATGAACATTTAAGCCATATTTCATTAGGAAACTTTCAGTTTTTGTTCAACACCAGTCAGTCAGTGTACGAATAAAAAAAAAGAGACAACAGGAAGAGACAAACCATAAAGAAAAAAAATCCATTTTTGCGTGTACTCATAAATGCAACACAAGTTTTGCATAAACTTTAATAATAAGAAAAAACCAAAAAAAAAAAAAAAAAAAAGCTTTAAAAAAATACTAACAATATAGCCAAAGCAAGTGCATTTATTACTTGGCTTAGAAACGAAAAAACTAAAACACATTTACACATACACAACAGCAACTGCATAAATAAATTGCACTATGGGATGAGTAAAACCAATTTGTTTTAATTTTATATAAAAAGTTTATATTTATGTTTTAAAGCTTTTAGTTCTTGGCAAACTAACAACATTTCAAACATTTCATTTCCATTGTGTTTGACACATATTTTTTCAAATAAAAAAGTAACGAGTACAACAAAATCTAAATCACTATAATAATAAAAAGAACAACAACAGTAAAAATAACTAGAACAACAAAAACAAAACTTTATGTATATACTTGTATGATAGTTTTGACTGATAGACTTGTTTCATATGCAGACAGGTTTCATTTTAATTCTTTATTTTTTTGGTAGAGTTATTTTTTCTCTTTTTCTGCTATTTTGCCTTTTTTGCTATTTTCAATTTTTGTTGTTATTTTTATACTAGTTGTTACTTATATTTTTGTTTCATTTAAAGAGTTCTCTTCAGAGTAAAAATACAAATGTTGAATTTATTTTTTTTTTGTTTCTTATTTATTTTTTTTTTTCTGTTGTATTGTTGTAGTTATTGTTACTATGTTTCATTTAAGGTGTTGATGTATTAAGTTATTTCATGTACAATTTACAAATACAATATGGAAAAAAGGAAATAAAAAATTCAACCATACATACATACACTATAGAGCAAAAGTAAATACTTTCTTGGTTTAATTTACTTTTTTCGGTGGTATCTTCTAAACGACCCATAGGAATTAAAATATAAATAGTGGAATATAATCCTTAAGGTCCAATATGAAACATATGTACAATAGATATTAATATATTTGTTTGTGTAACATAAAAAATAAAGACAACTTTAAAATATAAAATTGTTCAATTTTGCACCATTTTCCGATTAGATATACCTATAATCGTGATTTATTCGGTACTTTAAACTTGCAAATGAAAAAAAATTAAAAAAAAAAAAAAAAAAAAAAAAATTTACTGGTACTCTAAAATCACATCATCTGGTAGACTTATGAATTTTTACTCAACCCAACCAAAGAACCAAATTATTAACACTGCAACTAATTTTATTGAAAGAGTTCTGAAAATTAGTGATAACCAATTTCACACACATAACATCAAAAAAATAAAAAATAACATCGATTTTAATACAGAATAGTTTCCCTAAACATCTAATTAACTCCCTCATTAAGAAAAAAACCCGCTTAAGTAAGGACAATGATAATGACAACACTAAAGATACACAAGATAAACATTTTTACAGTGTACCATACATCCCTGGTCTAACTGGAAATAAACAAAGGACAACAATATACAATTTGCTTATAGACCAAACAAAACAACAAATACAATATTCACCAATATAAAAACCAAACAACAACAAAGCAACGTTGTTTATGAAATTAAATGTAATGGGAGCGATTATAATTATTGTGATCTTGTTTACGTCGAGTCTATATTAGAGAAATTTGTATCAAGACAAACGTCAAATTTTTATTTGATTTGCAGATAATTTTTTATCTCTGTCAATTACTTTGAGTCTACATTAGACAAATTTTTATCAAGACAAACGTCAAAATTTTATCAAGATAAAGATTTGTCTAATGTAAACTGAATTTGTCAGTGTTATTGCAGCGTTAAAAGAAAATTGTCAGCGCTCGAGCTCTGACAACTTTGTCTTGATAATGCTTAGTAAAAGACGCCATCTTGATTGTTGTTGCTACTTTTTGCATGGCTTATTATGACATACGTTTTCCCCTATAATTGACAGAGATAAAAAATTATCTGCAACTCAAACAAAAATTTGACGTTTGTCTTGATACAAATTTCTCTAATATAGACTCGACGTTATAGGAGAAAACGTATGTCATAATAAACCATGCATAAAGTACCAACAACAATCAAGATGGCGTCTTTTACCAAGCATTATCAAGACAACGTTGTCAGAACTCGAACGCTGACAATTTTCTTTTAACGCTGCAATAATACTGAAAAATTCAGTCTACATTAGACAAATCTTTATCTTGATAAAATTTTGACGTTTGTCTTGATAAAAATTTGTCTAATGTAGACTCAAAGTTATATAGGCGCAACAAAGAGAACACTCATTAGAAGAATGAACGAACACAAAACAGACATAACAAAAGGTAAACAAACAACTGCACTTGCGAAACACATACTAGAAACAGGTCACACAGCTGATTTCGTTGAAGTAAGAATATTGGACAAGGAAAAGCTGAGAAGAAAAGGTATATAAAGGAAAGTCTACGAATACGACAAAACATTACGCTACATCCACACTAGCTATTTTCTTGTTCGCACAAGAACAAAACGTCGGCAGAGCAACACACACAATTTTGTTCATTTTGTTTTCAGTGGGCAGAACATTTGTCGAACAAATCATATTTTTTTGTTTGCCGTCAGTGTCGCTATCTATACTTTTACATGCAGCGCCTCTTCTTCCGCTTACAAAATGACGTTTGATGGCAGACATGGTTGCTCGAACAATTGTGCTAACAACGGTGTGCGAACAAGAACAAAACATGAACAACTTGGGTCCACACTATCCAAATGCATGTGCGCACAACAATTTGTTCAATGTGCGAGCATGAAAAAGGCTCGTGTGGACCGCAAATTAAGAAAACTATGAACTTGTAAGAAGACACTGACAACATAAACAATAGCTACGTAGTCGCCATAATAAAATCTGTGATTTAGAAGTTAAGATGTGTTTTTTGTACTTTTTATTTTTGTTTGTTTTAATTTTCATGTTTCATGTTAAATTGTATAATATAATGTCCAAATTGTAAGTTATATAATTGTGGTATAATTAAAAAACATTATATAATATGTTTTTTTTTTTATATATATATTTTTTAAAATAGACGAATCCCCTAAAGAAGTCGACAAATAATTGACGAAACGTTGGAAAAATTGTAATAGAAAGTTTGTTTTTTATTTACATTGGAACTATAGGCTCTATTAGCTTAATTTGGTAAATTATAATATGGAAAATATATTATTCAATGAAAAATGTCTAGTGCAAATACAAACTTGTTAGAGTTCTGCAAAAGTTATTTAATATGTAATAACCTTGATAAAAATCCTGTAGTAGTGGAAATAAAAAAATAAGAAAATATCGAATTTTGCAAAAAAAAAATCGCAAGGACTTAAAACTATTTCAAACCTTGTTGATTATGTTCAAAAAGACGTAAAAAATATTTTTTATTACGCAAAATCATCGATTATGTTAATTCATTAATAGAGATGCTGAACATTTGTTTGAAAATACCAAAGATCGGGAAATATGAGATTCCATTAAAACCTATCAAATTCATTAATAGTTTGCAAAAAACATAAGAATCATGAGAATATTTGACAAAAAACACAAAATCTGTAACTATCTTTTAGGTGAAAACTTATGACCCTATTCAATATATTGAAATCTATTAATCTTGGGTCATGGTAAACTGGAAACGCGTTTTAATAGTAAATGGACAATCGTAAACTAAATTGGGTTAGAAAATAATGATTTTTTAAGATTTCAAAATAAATGATCGACTTGTATTGCTACGCTATAAAAACTGTAAACCATTTTTTTATAGCGAATTAGGGAGGACTTCTTAGTGGAACTATGTCTTAAAAAAAATATCATCAACATTTCTTTAAAATAAGTTCAGATTCTGAGAAGAAAATATTGAAAATATGATATCACGTCATAATATTCACCACGAATTGCAGTCTAATACTAATACTTTCGTAGAAAATCATGTTCAGAACTTGTTTAAAATAAGGATTAGATAGTTTTGGAGGAATATGTAACAAACCCAGACTAAAACATACTTAAAAGTATGAAATATATAAATAAAAGTGAAATTAAAAATCCTAGAACATCAGCCAGGAACTGTAAGGACACTATGGGATAAAATTTGTTTTGGTACTTTATTTATATTTATTAATATCATGACTTGTTAAATTATGAAAGAAATTTGCGAAAAGAAAGTATTATTTTGCTAAAAATATATTTTGTTTTAATTTTTCTTAAGTGGTGCAAAACTGAATAATTTTTATTTCAAAAACATCTTAATTTTTCGCAAGAACTAAATTAGTTTTAAAGCTTTTTATTCTTCATTATATTAAATAAATTCATCATGAATTAATACTATTAACTACTTTTTGTATTACTTTATATGATAAGAAGATATCACCTAAAAACTTAAACAGTTACAAAAAAGTGTTCACTTTAACTCTATACTGTACATATGTATGTAATATTATGTTTCATGTATACTTTTTAATGTAAATATGTTCTGTTTTAAGCATTTTTGTTATTACATTCTAAAAATAACAATTACAATAGCACTAGCAGTAGTTGTAGAAATAACAACAACGACAATATCAAAATGAATTTTCAATTTAATAGAGTTATCAAAAATTCAGAAATTTTTTATGGAATTTAATTATTTTTTACTTAGCAAAATTTTTTTAACTCTTTGTTTTGTATGATGGACAAGGTTTTGTTTAAATTGTAAAATAAATGGTAGAAAAAAAATGTAAAGTTCAGAGTTATCAAAGGGGTTTCTTAAAAATAAAAAAAAGTTTTTCAATAGTGTATGGAATAAATTAAATTATTTAGCGTTTTATAATAAATATTTTAGGGAGATATTTAGTAATATAATGTATTTCTATAAAATACTTCAATTTAATAGGTTTTAATATTTATAGAAAATGCGTTTGGAGAGACTTTCTCAATGAGAAATAGAAATAGTTCAAAAATAGTTTATAAGGAGTGAGATCGAAAAAATCTTAACAGACGTTTTGCCTCTTAACTTTTTTCGGAAGCAATATTAAAAATTTCTTTTGATCTAGTTAGCATTAAAAAATACTTCAGTTAATATTTTTAATAGCAACCATGTTGGTTTGTCGTAATTTTGATCAAAATGAGTGACAAAAAAGAAGTACGTGCTAAAATTATTAAAAATTTCAAAAAATCAAAATAGGTTCTACAAAATTTCTGTCATCAATCCGTTTTTAATGTTATTTAACAGTTTTAGGAGAATTTGACCATTAATAGAAAACCTGATTCGGGAAGACAAAAAAGCTCCACATGATATTGGGAAAGCCAAGAAAATGGAAAGCATATTGAAAAGAGTCCAAACACATCTGGTATAAAAGCATCCTGGTTAGCTCAGTGCTCTAACTATTTGGTGCGAAAAGTTAAAGCCAATACTGGCTTTAAAACATACAAAGTCCAAAAAGTTCCAGATAGGAATGCTGCAAAAACTTTAGAAGCCAAGAATAGGGCACGGAAATTAAAATCAAATTTTATACAAAATTACTTATGTACTGGCAGATTTTTCGCAGCTTCCGGGTCAAAGTTTTTATGTCAATAATGCTCGAGGAAATGTTGGGGATAAGTTTAGGACCCAAAAGGAGAGAAAATTTCCTAAAAAATTCCTGTTATGGCAAACTTTATGCAGTTGCGACAAAAAAAAGCAAGTCATTTGTAACTGTGGGCTCTATAAATACCGAAATATACATCAAAGAATGTTTGCAAAAAGGGTTCTTTCTTTCATAAGAGAGTACAATGTGTCCACATATTTTTAACCCAATTTGGCATCATGTCACTACGGTAAGAAAGCTCTGGAGTGGTATCAAAACAATAACATATTTTATGTACCAAGAGAGGTTAATCCTCCAAATTGTCTGGAGTTACGACCAGTGGAGACATAATGGACTCTTGTGGAAAGAGAATTGAAGAGCACAAAAGAGGTGTCCCAAAATATCGAAGATTTTAAAAGGAGATGGGCAGACTATTTTAAAAAAGTGACTGAAACAACTATCAAAACTCTAATGGAAGGGTTACCAAAAAAAAAGGTCCACGATTTCATAAGTAGTTGTTAGAACTATAAAGGTTATATTAATTTCTGTGATCTGTAATATAATATCAATTACCTAAAAAATAATCAAAACTCTAAGATCAACCGTTTCCAAATTATTGAATTTTATATATGTTAAAATTTTTTCGATCTCACTTCTTATATTATAAAACAAAATTTTATTTCAGAGAAAAGAGAGTGTAAACACTTTTTTTGGCAAAAAAAAAAAATCCTAATTTTTCAATGGAATCAGAAGAGATATCGTCTTCTATTTTATTTCTATTTGATAGATAATTTAGTTCTTTAACGAAATCGGATAAAAATATTAGGATACATATTGAAAAAACTGAAACAAGATTTGGCAAAACTGAGATAGTTGAAATTTGAAATGCAAATAATTAGAAAACTATAGAAGATAAACAACATATCGCCCCTGCGCTGACTAAATTACTTATGTAATTCTAATAACTTTTCGGGAAAGCTGAAAAACTGTTTAGTTTAGCAGTTTCTTCTTTACTTCGCTAAATTTTTACAAGTTTTCTTCGTTTATGAATAGGCTTAGTAATACAAATTAGGTGTTTTATGAAAAAGAATGAAATTTTTGGCGCGTTTTGGAGAAAATCAACGAAAACTTTACATTAGTAATTTTGTGAAGCAATTTTTTGTTAAGATATGATTGTGCTTTTCTTTTTGCAGGTTCTTAAGTTCATTATACCCTACACCACCATAGGTGGTTGGGGTATTATGTGTTTGTGCAGAAATTGTAACGCAGAGAAAAAAATCTTCGGATCCCCACCTTAAGGTATACAGTTCGACTCAGAATCACTTTCTGAGTCGATTTAACGATGTCTGTCCGTCCGTCTGGTCGGCTGGGTGGCTGGACGGTTGGCTGGCTGGCTGTCCATGTAAAGCTTGTGCGCAATATACATTTCGCAATTTTTAAGATAATTTGATGAATCGAATGGTTATGATCGGACCGTTATTTCATCTAGCCCCCATACAAATATCCTCCCGGAATATAGTTTTAATACTCTTAGATGCCTTAAAAATAGGAATATTTTAATGAAATTTAGCACAAATAAGTTTTATGTAAGCACAAATCCGTTCGCCGAATTTTTAATGATCGGTCCATAACTGACCATAGCTCCCATATAAACTCCTCTCCCGAAAATCACTTTAACGTGCATAAATACCATACAAATGTTAGTATTATGTAATATTTAACACAATTATGTTATATATATAAGTAAAAGCAAAATTATGTGTGACCGAAATGGTGTAGGGTATCATATGATCGGACTTGACCGACTATATCTTCTTCCCTCGTTTAAATATAAGTTTGAACTATGGAAGGAGGTATTATTAGTAATACAGTGGTGGCCACGAATTTAAGACACGACATTTCACTTATATATTTCTGATAATTTTTACATCTTATCGAACAAATTTTAGATCCATGTTATTTTTTAAAGATCCTAGTAATGTTATGAAAAAAAATCAACAATAGTTTGTTACCTATATTTAGTTTCCAATTTTTATTTACATATTATACAGATTAATACAAGTTTAAGCCTGGTCATGAATTTAGGACATAGGCAAAATAAAAGTTAATTCACAAAAGTAAAGCTCAGCTTCATAAAACAATATTAGTATTTGGTGGGAAATCCTTTATTTTGAATCACAGCAGCGCATCTCCTGGGTAAACTTTCAACTAAGGCCATACAGCGCTCCTTTGGAATGGCATACCAAGCCTTTTGAATTTCTTCCCATAAATCAGTCAAATTTTTTGGCTTTACTGCTCGTACATGCTCCTCAACATCATTCCACAAGTTCTCAATTGGATTGAGATCCGGGGATTGAGCTGGCCATTTCAGAACTGTGATATTATTTTCCTCTAAGCAACTCTTCACTAGGCGTGAAGTGTGCTTAGGGTCATTATCATGCATAAATTTCCACATTAGAGGCATGTTGTCTTCAGCGAATGGTATCATGATGCTTGTCAGTATGTTTTTGTAAATATGCTGGTCCATTTTATTGATAATCTTCTGAATGGGACCTACACCATGCCAGGAAAATGCTGCCCACACCATGACATTTCCACCACCATGCTTAACCGTTTTAAGGGTGTACTTTGGGTGATGCTCCAGGTTTGGAGGACGCCATACGTACTGTTTTCCATCAGAACCAAAGCGACAAAACTTCGACTCGTCGCTCCAAAGTATATTTTTCCAAAATGTCATCGGCTTATTGAGATTTTCTCTTGAAAACGCTAGTCGGGATTTAATTTTTTTTTTTGACACAAGTGGTTTACGTTGTGCAATACACCCACGTAAGTTCTTCTCATTCAGACGTCTTCTTATTGTCCTGGACGATATATTAATACCAAAATCCGATGAAATCTAATTTTTAATTTTACTTGAGCTCTTGAAAGGATCTTTAGCAGCTGATTTATAAATTAAGCTATCCTCCCTGGGTGTAGTTTTTCGGGCTCTAGGGTGCTGTTTGACATTTTTGGTAGTGCCATGTTGCTTGATGTGTTCCAGTGCATTGTAAATCTTGGATCTGGAACATTTTAGTAGCTTGGAAATTTCCATTACTGTTTTTCCATCAGTATTCATTTGTTGGATCAATTTTCGCTCGGCATCCGAACTCCAAGTACCTCTGGCCATTTCTAACTAAATATTTTGATGTATTCTAACATTAAATGGAATAAAACATTCATTACTTACCTTTTAGCTTCAAAAAACACCAAAAAATCACTTAAAAACCAAATATTTCTTATATGTTTTAAATTCGTGACCAGCTTCAAAAGCACGTTTTTACGAAAATATAATAAAAACAGCAACAAAATGTATACACAAACAAAACCAAATAACGGTAATTGATCTTAACATTACAGGGTACACTGAAAAATTAACAAAATCTAATTTTATATTGCAGGGTTGTAATAATTATCACAACTTAGTTCGTTACATGTCGTGTCTTAAATTCGTGGCCACCACTGTATCTTGGTCAAATTTCAATTTCCTAGGATAATTGGAAAATGATATTAAAAGGTAATTTGTTGATGCTCCCAAAAAAATCTTCAAAAAAATAAAAAATAAAATTTACCAATATTAATGTTACATGTATCAAACGATAGCTAAAGAAAAATTTATGAACCCGTATTTCCTAATTTTCAGAAAAAAACATTTTAAATAAAATAAAATTTACGATTTACTAAAAATTCCTGAACTCAATATATTACGTCAATTTGTGCAGAGACAAAAAAAGTTGCAAGTGTAGAGAAAAATTCACTACCGATAAATAACTCTAATCCTAATTTAAACCATGAAGTAAGAGAGCAAACCCTTGCTTTCAATTTCACCCGGCTAGAAGCTACAATAGAAACCCTCGTGCAATCTGTAAATAATTTTACAAACTCTATGAGCAATATAATGCAGGAAATGCTCAAGATGCAATCATTGTTATTGCAGGCTCTACTAAACAAGCCATAAAGTGCCTAAAAATATGTTTTTGGAACGCAAACAGCATTCGCCAACACAAGAACGAACTTGAATATTTTCTTAAAAGCCATCAAGTTGATGTAATGTTAATCTCAGAAACTCATTTGACTTCAAGAAGCTTATTTAAGATGAATGGATATGCCTTTTATGACACTAAAGACCCTAGAGGTAGAGCATGCGGAGGCTCGGCTATTTTGATAAAAACTCGTATTAAACACTACTTAATGTGTGATTTTTTAAAAGAATATCTTCAAGCTACTACAATTTGCCTTGAAGATTTTCATCGAAACTTAGTGATTTCATCGATATACTCACCCCCTAGATTTTCAATATCGGAAAATCAATATGAAACTTATTGTAAATCACTAAGATCCTGTTTCCTGGCAGCTGATGATTATAATGCTAAGCATACATTCTGGGGATCACGACTGACTAATCCGAAAGGTCGTGTTTTGTTTGATACAATTTCTAAAATGGGATTGAATGTAATTTCGAGTGGAGAACCTACATATTGGCCTACTAATCCAAATAAAATACCAGATGTCATCGATTTTGCAGTTGTAAAAAATTTTTCATTGGAACTTATTCAAGTGGAATCTTCATTGGAATTATCTTCAGATCATTCACCCAATTTTGTTACTCTATTTAACCCCCGAGAAATTGTATCCCCCACTGGTAATTTAGCGATATCAAACATACGAATTAACTGGTTTAAATATAGAGAATATATCAGCACTCACTGCACAGGAAATATGTCGCTAAAAACTCCAAAAGAAATCAGAGAGATCGATTTCTTTCTCAGTAATTTTGAAAAAAGTTTAAAAATTGATGCTGAACATGCTACGTTAACCCCCCGACAAAACAGATACAACAGAATTTGTTCTGTTGATGTCGAACGGCTCTAGACTGAAAAAAGAAGAGTTCGAAGAGAGTGGCAACTCCATAGATCCCCTCAACTCAAGTCGAAACTAAGAGAATGCCAAAAACGCCTTAATAAGCTTGTAGAGTATCAAAAAACTGAATCACTTACTAATTATTTGGAAAACCTAGATGCAACACCGTATTCAAATTATTCATTATGGCGAACTACAAAAAATGTAAAAAGACCAGTTTTAAGCAGACCTCCTCTACGTAATACAAATGGAGGCTGGGCAAGAAATAACAGCGAAAAGGGGAATCTATTCGTTAGTCATCTAAAGAATGTGTTTACCCCAAATTTATCAGATGACATATTGGAGTTGCCACCAGTTGTACCATTATAGAGCAGTTGAACCCCTTTGTTTTGAGATTCGAGAGATCGAGAAGGCTATTGTTAATTTAAACTCCAAAAAAGCACGTTAGCACAAATATAGCAGGAATTTAGACCCGCTCTAACTGAGCCTTCTAGCAACTTGGTAAATACATAAACTTCTCCAATGATCGTTTGTCTCTCGAAGAATCAATTTCTAACATGGAGCTTTCTCTTAGCACTTGGTATACCTTGATTATTTTCATGGCACCCAAAGTAATTAAGTGCAAGTTATACTGCAGGCTGATCTCGTGCAAAGACCTGCGGTAATTGTAGATCAATCACACTGGCCTGAAGAATACTGATAGTAAAGGGACTCCTTTTGCTATAATAATTAAAATTTGTAACAGATATCATAAAAAAGTAATTTTTTTTAATCCGTTCCTAGAGCAAACACTTTTTAATCCTAAAAGGCTACACTTATTATTAGAATAGATTTTTGAAATAATATAAAGAACTTTCTAAAGGAAAAAAATAAGTAACATATGGAAATCTTCTTCAAAAAAAAAAAAAAAAAAAAACAAAAAAAGAATCAGCAACATTGAAAAATGCGTTGTCGACGAAACGCATATTAACCAGGGTTAATAATTTTTTTTACTATTATGTTTTCAAAGAGTACTGAATTATGTCTTTTTTTTTTTTTTTTTTGTCAGCAATTTTAAATTTTAGTCCAAAAACTATGATTATTTAAAGTGTAATATTACTCAATACAATTAACTCTAAATCACATTTTCTTGCTAACATCAATTTAAGACTACAATATATGTACTATGTATATTTTTAATAGCTCAAGATGCCCAACAAATGTTAGCTTTCAGCATAAGACATCTTACAAAGTTATTTGTTTCTGTTCTCTTTTATTTCTTCATTTTATTCATTGTATCTGCTTTATATGATACTGAAAAAAAAAATACTTTATGGTTGAAAGAGAAAAAACGGTCAACTTGTAGTAATGTTAAAGAAAACCGTTTACAAGAGGTTTGTTTCAAAAGAAAATGTTTTAAAAAAAATCTATATGGTTTATGCGAACATGCTGTAGTAAGTAGTCGATGTTGTAGTCATTATTAAGGTTTTAACCTAACAACAACTATAAGTAATGTTTTACTGAAACATATGGATAAACGCTTATA
Source organism: Protophormia terraenovae (assembly GCA_951394005.1). Classification (NCBI taxonomy): domain Eukaryota; kingdom Metazoa; phylum Arthropoda; class Insecta; order Diptera; family Calliphoridae; genus Protophormia; species Protophormia terraenovae. The sequence continues at coordinate 102,936,679 of OX596074.1, forward strand.
GTCTTCCTTCTAAGCACCCATATGTTTTATGGTAAAAAAAAAATAAAAATAATAAAAACCGGAAGAGTAAAAAATTAAAAAAAATGTTGTGGCATTCATTCTTCCGGAACAGAGAAAAAAAAATTGAAATCTAAAACTTTTCTCATTAACCTGCACAATAGCACACATTTTTACGTAAACGCAATGTAATACGATGCATTAGCCTTAAGAAAACATTAAAAAAATATATACTCTTGCACATAACTATAGGAGGATAAACTAAGAAGTTAGTTTCCTATGCTCAAAACGAATTTTCGATATTTTTATATATTAAAAGCTGATCCTTTGGTAAACTATTTTTAAAGAAGAAAAGAACAAAACAAAGGCTTTTATCTTTATATTTATAAAGATATAAGAGACCAAAAGTCTATTTTTTTGTTTTCCTTCAAATAACTTTTCATGCTAACCTTATATAAGCACATAGACATTGTTTAAAGGTTGTGTACTTAAAAAGGCTGATATTAAAAACACAATAACAACAATACTAATAATGACTACAACAAAAATCTACAATATGACACGGACACCTTCAGGCTTATAAAAAACAATAAAAAAAAAACATGGTGAAAAAACAAAAAAGAAGAAAATAAAAAAATATCACTAAAAATAACATTTATAGAGCAAAAAGAAAAATAGACACAAAAATGATGTTTTCCTGGAACAAAAAGCAACATTAACTACTACAACGTATAGAAATTACACAACTTTTCTAATACTGTCTTGTCATTGTGTGTGTTTTCTAGAATGTATATGAATCTGTGTATGGTTATGTTTGTAAGAGTATAAAATTCTTTGAAATAATATAAAATGGAGTAGTTCTATGGAGCTTTTGAATTTCCGACTTTGGCTTGTAGTGGCAAGTACAGATAGTGCTTACATGTATGAAAGTATGTGTACTGGTAAGTTTTAATACCGACAACATTTAAAGTACATCATTTGTAGCCATTAGATGAGCTCATGTTTTCTAAGAATACTCTTTAATAAAACATGAATGTGTATAAGTTAGTATTGTAGATGTTTTATTATTATTACAAAATTTTTGCATAATAAATGTACAGAAGATGATTTTAAAAGAATTAAGCTAATAAATGTTTAAGGAATTAATTCATATAATATTAAGTAAAATAAAATTTATATAGAAGTATAAAATGTATGAATTTAAAAAATTTTAAAATAAAAATAAATTAAACAATTGGGTAATTTCATAAAATTTCGACCCAGCCCGGATTTTTAAATTGAGACACCTCGGGTATTTTTGACAAAAATTGTCAATGTTCAATGATTAATATCTTTTAAGTGCATTATCTGATTTTAACAAAGATGGTGTCTATGGAAAGGAATAATATTCCGCTTTATTAAAAAATCATAAAAGTTACACATCCTCCTGACGCAAGGACTTCTAAAATTAAAAAATATCTTTTATTCTTGAAAAAAGGGTTTTCTTATTTTCATTGTTTTTTTACATAATGTTTACAATTATATAGTCGTTATAATTCATAAATTTCAAAATGTGATCTCAATGGGATCAGAAGTTACAACAATTTGTCTTTACTAACTAACATATTTTCTATTAGAGTTAAATAAGACGCATATAAGGAGTGCGTTCGAAAAAATCTTAACATATATAATATTTAATAACTTGGAAATGGTTAATCTTAGAGTTTTCATTCTTTTTTTATTTAATTGATAATTTTGATAATTTATTACAGATTACAGAAAATTATAACTTTTATAGTTCTAACCACTAATTATGAACTTGTGGACCATTTTTGGTAACCCTTCCATTAGAGATTTGATAGTTGCTTCAGTCACTTAATTGGAACAGTGTGCACATCTTCTTTTAAAATCTTCGGTATTTTGGGAAAACATTTTTGGGTTCTTCAATTCACTTTTCACAAAAGCTCAATATCTCTCCATGTTATTGTTTTAATACCATTCCAGAGCTTTCTGACATGATACTAAATGGGTCCAAAAATATGTGGACATATCGTCCTCTCTTACGAAAGGAAGAAATCTTTTTTACAAGTATTCCTTGATGCATATTTTGGTATTTATAGATCCGAATGTATCAAATGACTTTCCTGTTTTGCTGCAATAGCAAAAAGCTTGTTATAGCTGGAATTTCTTAGCAAATTTTCTAAATTGTCTCGAGCATTTATAACATAAAAGTTTGGCACAGAAGCTGCGAAAATTCTGTCAGCATATACGTTTCTTCGTCAATTATACAACTTAAGTATTTTTGTATGAAATTTGATTTTAATTTCCGTGTCCTTTTTTGGCTTCTAAATTTTTTTGCAGAATTCCTGTTTGAAAATGTTTGGACTTTATATGTTATCAACTCTGCATTAGCTTTAAATTTTCGCAGAAAGTCGAAGCACTGATATAACTGAGCTGCTTATCTAAAAGATGTGTTTGGAGTTCCTTTTAGTATCCTTTAAATTTTCTGGCCTTCCCAATATCATGTGGTCCTTTTTTTCTCTCCGAACCTGGTTTCATATTAATGGTCAAAATCTCCTGATACTGTTTAATAACATTATAAACAGTTTGATGGCAGACATTTAATTCTGTGGCCAAATATTTGTAGGACCCATTTGGATTTTTTTGAAATTTTTTAATAATTTATAGCACGGAAATATTTTTCGTCACTCATTTTGAAGAAAATCACGACAAATCAACATGGTTGTTATTGAAATAATAAATGAAGTATTTTTCCATGATAACTAGATAAAAAAAAATTTTAATATTGATTCCGAAAAAAGTTATAAAGCAAAACGTGTGTTAATATTTTTTCGATCGCACTCCTTATAGCACATTCCACATCTCGAAAAAATAATATGTTATTTTTTTAAAAGTTTCCCGAACACACTATTACCCATGATAGCCGGGTACTCCCATATAATTTTTGTATTTTGCACTACAATTAACTTTTCTTTTTTGCACTATTTATTAATGAAAATATAATTTTTATTGTTCTTTGATTCATATAAGATTAAAATTTAACTAATTTTTTGCGTGAATAGTCCGTGATAGTCAAAATTGACAAATTATAAGAAATGGGATTTTAAGAAAAACTGATTTCAGAAGTAAGCTTTTTTTTAAATTTCTAGCTTATTTAGGAACTTTAGAAAGAGTAACAAAGTATAATATGCAACGGGTTAAAAACTTTTCGAATTATCATTGTTTTGAGCCAGCATTTATGAATATGACAATGATAGCGCACTTTTTAGCCATTTTTACATCCTTCACCGTATTGACTTTTGTTTTTATGAATTCTTTTACTTTTTGAATATCATGTAATAATGTCCACCACTTCTACTTCAAAATATCACGCAAGTGCTCAAGATATTGAAGTTTTTTTCATATTATTTGTGCTAAGGAACGTAAATTTTCGATATTGTAGCTCCAAACTTGATATGACGCTATACTAACACTGACAACATTCCTTAGTGTAAAAAAAAGTTATTTTCGGACGTGGCCTATTTTTGGTGAGGATATTATATGGATCCTGCGCTTAATTGTGGATGAAGTCAGTGCTAACATTCTTAAGGACTGTAAGAACGTTATAGTCAGTCTTAACGGATTTTCTCGGAGAGTTTATATGGAACGTATGTTTTATTATAGATCAAGTTTTGTTATAAAGCTTAATATTACATTTTATACTTTTTACAATATTTTGTTTACAAAAAGCGTAATGCCTACCAATACCAATTTATGCACTTTATGATGATTTCCGAAATGGACGTTTATAAAAATTATTTTATAAAATTAAATAAGGTCTCTAATGCCCATAAAAGTTTTATATGTACTGAATTATGCAATACTAAAAAAATATATGAGCGTCAAAATCTCAGTTTTGGAGAAAAGTTTTATGGAGACATGGTTATAATAGGTAACCATTATCAACTAATTTTAACAGAGATGGTTTCTACATCATATAAAGCCAAAATTCATCCAACTATATCAAAAACTGCGATTTTTAGGTTCATTAAAATTTAATATGGATGGACGGACATAGCTTAAATACTCAGACACGTTTTTCTACATGTATTTACCGATTGGCTTTAAGATATGCGGCCAATTAGATGGTCGTAATAAAAAAATGTTATAAAATTATTTTATTTTTTAATAAAATCAACGAATATTGCACTTTGGTACCCGGGTACCACGGGTATAGACTAACGTTATTTTTTTTGGGTATGTGCCGTAGGGTTAGACATTAAACTTTGTTTATTTTTGACAAAAACGCCCGAGGTATCCCAATTTAGAGATCCATAAAATATGAACCGTATGAGATATGAACCTGATTCAAACGCCATAAAATGCACGATAACTAGTTTAATATACATTTAAAAAAAAATACAAATTAAAAAAAAAATCGAAAATGCAAAATTTTTAAAACTGTAATTTTGGGTCGAAATTGTATGGAATTACCCAATTCTAAAAGTATAATCGAATATACAAACACAAGCAAGCGGCGGCGGAGGTTTCTCCAGTTCTCAGAGAGAAATGCAAATTAAATGAAGGCGGCGACGAGGGGCGATTTTCAGTCAATTTACGGATACACGGTATCAATAAGTATTAAGCTTCCACTTTTTTTATTAACTATAGTTCTTGCGATAAATCGTTATTTATAAAATGAGTTTGCACAGTATATTGAAGGATATCTCGAAAAAGACTTGTCTGATTTCGTTTAAAAAAATATTCAAAAATTCTAAATAAAATTGTCTTCAAGTTAAGCTTACATTATTTTTTAATACTCTCAAAATTTATGAAGATATTAAGCCTATTTTCTGTTAAGAACCTTAAATTTCCTTTTTTTTTTTTCAAATAACACTATGCAACAGTATTTTGGGGGCGGAATCATTCCGATTGCAATTTATAGCTCTTGATATGTGTAATAAACCCTCCAAAGGATTCTTCGCTGGTAGGCAAAATTTTTGTTTTATGACCACTTAAACTTTTCTATTTTTGCACCAAGGTAGTTACAGATAAATCTAAAAAAATAATATTAATATAATTCGAAGCCAAAAAAATAATTTTCCATAAATGTTTAGAGCATTTAACGGGGAATGTTTCATTAGAACTTTAAATTCATTTATCTTACCTTATAAGGGGTCATTTCTAGTCCGTTTTAAGGAAATGGCGTGAAAGTCGACTTAAGGTTAAACTTGAGTTTAATGGGTTAAAATGTTCTACATATATTTTCTTCTTCAAATTTTACTAGGGGTCTCCAAAGATAAAAAATTCATCCGACTTATCATATGTCGTTAAAAAAGAAAATTATGAAATTTTTCCACATTTCTTATATAAACTCCTTAAACTAGGCAATGAAATATAGCATACAATTAAAAGTTTTATACAAATCGTAAACAAAATTAATAATAATTTCATCAATTTCATTTCTTTGGATAAACGCTTCACCGTATGAACTTTGGACCTTCGGTGACCCCTAGTAAAATTCGGCGTAGAAAATTTCTATACAAAATTTGAACCCATTAAACTCAAGTTTTAATGGACTTTTGTTTAGTTTTGTTTACGGACTAGAAATGACCCCATATAATCAGAGATAGATGAATAGAAGGTTCTAATGAAATATTGCCATTTAAATGTTCTAAACATTTATGTTTAAATATTTTAGCTTCGAACTATATTCATATTATTTTTTTCTATTTATCTGAAACTACTTTGGTGCAAAAATAGAAAAGTTTAAGTGGTCATAAAACAAAAATTTTGTCTAGCAGCGAATAATCCTTTGGAGGGTTTATTACACATATCAAGAGCTATCAATTGCGATCGGAATAATTCCGCCCCCACGCCACGATCATCAATTTGTTACATAGTGTAATCATAATCAAATGTTGAAAATAAAATTTTTTTGGCACTTACACAGGTTGGCAAAATGAGAATTTTTTTGAGTGGAACGTGATATCTCTGTCAATTCGGATACATGTTTTTATGAAGTAGGAAACCTTTAAACCACTTTTTTGACTTTATTCTGGCTCTTACGATAAATCGCTAATTGTAAAATTAAAAGAGGTTACAACATGTATTGCAGGTTCAATAAAATGTAAAGAAGTCGGAATTAAAATGACTTTAAAGTTATACCCACAATAAATTTTAATACGCTCATCACTCATGGATATAAAAAAATAATAATATTAATTTGTGATGCTAAAAACTATTTAAAATATTGTTGTGTAATTTGTAATTGAATGTTTTGTTAATAAAATAATTTATAATTCATCTTTATTATCATTTTTTTAGAATTTTTAGAATTTTCTGCAAGATTTTTTATTTTTTTAATTTTGTACAAAATTTAAATTCTTTTCTCCACAAATTAGGCTTAATGTCTCCATAAAATATCCAATTGAGAAAATAGTAAAAATCTGTGATTACTTGCATATTTTATATGAAAAACTTAAAATTGGCTCCAGTTCCTTAAATAAGCCTCATATTGAGAAAATAGTGAAAATCAGTGATCACTTGGGTATTTTATATTAAAACTTAAAAATGGCTCTGGTTTCTTAAATAAGCCTCCAATTGAAAAATAAAGAAAATCTGTGATAATTTGTATATTTTATATGAAAAACTTAAAATTGCCTCTAGTTCCTTAAATAAGTCTTCAATTGATAAAATAATTAAAATTTAAATTTATTGAATAAAAGCACTTAAATCTGCACTATAATAAACATTTTTATTTGCTTTCAATTTTTGCACTTTTTATCTCCTTATAGTTACTTGTGAAATCAATACGTTTCTACAACTTTCTAATTGTGGTCGATGCAAATGCTATATACTACCCCAAGCAAAAGTTTTACTTAACTCTTCTTTGCTTCAATCATGGCGATAATGATGATGTTGGTGGTGTTGATTATCATCTTAAAAGTGCAATCAATGAACCAAACAAATAACCACTTTTAGTTACTATTATTTTAGTGTCTACAACTTCATTTATATTTATATTGGTATTAAGAAAAAGGATAAAGTTTTCTTATTTTGCATTTGAATTTTTATTATTTCCGTCAACCCTTTTGCTATTTTTGAGCAACTAATGAACCTAGCTCTAGTTAATAAAGTATACGCCTTTGTTTAAAGACAAAGGATAATATTTTGAGAATAGGTCCTTTATTGAAGTATTTTACTGTAATTTTATTTATGCAAAAAAAAAAAAAGTAATAATAATTATGTTGGTGGTGATGATAGTCTTTTTGGTAAATAAATTTTACCATTGAAATGTTTTATTAAGATTATAAGAGTATTAAGATTTTTGTTTTTCTTTTAGAAAACTATGTAGTTATATAAGTAAGTATTTCCTAAGAAAATATTATCAAAAGAAATTTACTTAAAATAAGTAAAGATTATAATTAATGGTTTTGTTAGCCGATTTAAATAAATTCTATTAAAAGTATTTCATAAGTAATATGATCTTAAGAATTTAATATAATTTTAATTATAATTTATGGTTTAATATTGATTAAAAGTTATGGAAACTAATAAGTACTTACATTTAAGAAATTTAGAACTTAAGTTAGTTCAATAAGATAATCTGCAAATGAAAAAATTAATAGAAATTAAATTGTTTAGTTGATATATTTTTTTTAACAATATTTTCAGAATTTATGTTTTATTCAAGATTTATTAAAGTAAAAAGTCAAATTGAAATTCCCATAATTTTTAATTCCTTAAACTCTTTATTTTAAACGTTCCAATTTTTTATTTTTTTGTTTTCATATAATATAAAAACGTTAGAAAACTCTCCATAAATTCCTTTATTTTATAAATTGTAACACATGGTTAAATGTCTGCATATCAATCACATACTGATAGCGTTAGTTCGAAAAACATTAAGGTTACAACACGTCTTAACTGACCCATATAAACAGACATTCACCCACAGAGCACATAAAAAGCATATAGAGTTAACGGAAAGTAAATGTAACAAAAAAAAAAAACAATAACACATATTGCGTTTGTATGTATATGAATGTGTACATTAGAGTGTCTCCTGAAAACCCTATTTTAGGATTTCGATGTAAGAACCCCCCCAAAAGATGCGCTTTTTGAGCTTTATATAGAAAAAATATTTTAAAAAATCATCTTTTACGTGTTCAGTTCACTACTATACAGTGGCTCCAAAACGCTTTTTTCAGAAATAATTCTGTAATTTTTGAACCGTTGGAGATATCTTAGTAAGAATTGAAATGGTTAGAGGTGAGGTGTTTTAGAATTGATTTGGAAGAGTACAGGCCCCTAAGGGGGTAGTGGTTGGCCCTCAAAAGTTGGTCATCTAGAGTATGTAACTTTTTCAATCATTTGCGTATAAATGTATGAATAAGGAGTGCGTTCGAAAAAATCTTAACATATATAATATTCAATAACTTGGAAACGGTTGACCTTAGAGTTTTCCTTTTTTTTTTATTTAATTGATAATTTATTACAGATCACAGAAAAATATAACTTTTGAAGTTCTAACCACTACTTATGAACTTGTGGACCATTTTTGGTAACCCTTCCGTTAGACATTTAATAGTTGCCTCAGTCACTTTTTTGGAACAGTGTGCACATCTTCTTTTAAAATCTTCAGTATTTTGCGACACCTATTTTGTGCTCTTCAATTCACAAGAGCTCAATATCTCTCCACTGGTCTAAGCTATGGACAATTTTGAAAATTTACCTCTCTTGGTACTAAAACTATGTTATTGTTTTGGTACCAGTCCAGAGCTTTCTTACCGTAGTGACATGATACCAATTAGGGCCAAAAATGTGTGGACACGTTGTGCTCTCTTACGAAAGGAAGAAGTCTTTTTTGCAAATATTTTTTTATGCATATTTTGGTATTTATAGATCTGAATGTATCAAATGAATTTCCGGTTTTGCCGCAACTGCAAAAAGCTTGCTATACCAGGAATTTTTTTAAGAAATTTTTTCTGCTTTTGGGTCCTAAACTTATCTTTAACATTGCCTCAAGCATTTAAAATAAAAAGTTTTGACACAGAAGCTGCGAAAATTCTGCCAGCACATATGTTTTTTCGTCAATTATACAACTTGAGTATTTTTGTATAAAATTTGGTTTTAATTTCCGTGTGCTATTCTTGGCTTCTAAATTTTTTGCAATATTCCTGTTTGGAACTTTTTGGACTTTATATGTTATCAACTCTGCATTAGATTTAAATTTTCGCAGCAAGTAGTCAAATCACTGAGATAACTGAGATTACTAGCCTACTTTTCTACCAGATGTGTTTGGAGTTCCTATAAATATGCTTTCAATATTCTGGCCTACCCAATATCATGTGGACCTTTTTTTCATATCAATGGTCAAATTCTCCTTATACTGTTTAATAGGATTAGAAACAGTTTGACGGCAGAAATTTAAATATGTGGCCAATTATTTGTAGCACCTACTTGGATTTTTTTGAATTTTTTTAATAATTTGTAGCACGTACATCTTTTTGGTCACTCATTTTGATGAAAATCACGACAAATCAACATGGTTGTTATCAAAAATAATAACTGAAGAATTTTTCCGTGATTACTACAGCAAAAAAATTGTTTAATATTGATTCCGAAAAAAGTTATGAGGCAAAACGTGTGTTAAGATTTTTTCGATCGGACTATTTAATGTCTTCATTTGTCCAGGGGAGTCCAAGTTTCTATTAAGTTTTAAGCAAAAGTATAAACTTTTTATACAAGTATTTGATATCTCAGGAAACGTTAGAATATGAAAATTTATAATATATAAAAAAAAAGTTTGTGCATTGTATTTTGATCGCAGAATTTCTTGAAGGACTTAAAATTTTGCATTTCTGTGTTTTTTTTTTTTTTTTTTAATAAAATTAATATTTAAACTTTAATAAAATTTAAACAAATAGTGATATTTTACTGAAATTTTAGTAAAATATGTATAAACTTGTCTTTAAATCAGAGAATTAAAAAATTTACACTTTTTTACATGAAAATACCCAAAATCCCATTCCGTATAAAACGTGTTAAAAAAATTGGTTATAAGGGGCGTCCGTCAGAAAATGCTTTTTGTGTGTTTACCTATATATAAATAAAGTAATTTTAAGTCGATCCCAGCTTTTCAATTTGAGAACTTAACAAAAAAAAAAAAAAAAAATCAAAATATGGATAAGGCTTGTGGGCAGACCTTTGCCCCAAACTCCTTTGGGGCAAAGGTCTTTACTTTACATTAAGATTACTTTTGAAAACATAAAAAAATGATAAAGCTCAGAAAAAAAAAAAAAATTTATCAATAAATAAATATTGCCACATTTTTGAAAAAAAAAAAAAATAAAATAAAACAGAAAATGTAAAATGTTTTTAAAGTTCCAACTTTAGATTAATATAAACTTTTAAGGGAATCATATATTTATATGATTTTTGTAGCAATATTTTTTAGAATTTTGTAAAGAATCTGGTGAATATTAAAAAAAAAAAAAAAATTTAGGGGCAATATTATACCCGTCATGTTAAAAAACTAAAAAAAAACGACGCTAAAAATGAGGTAAAAATTGATTTCCACCCGAATATCTCTTAACCTACAGATAACCCACACATGTAAGCGTATTTTTTTATAGAGAATTTTTTATAGAGAATTAAAAGGACTATCTGTATACAATAAACGAATTTTCGGCGATTTCAAAAAAAAAAAAAAAAAGACATACCCGAGATAACCAACTTTGTAGGGCTACCCACTACCCCCCTGATCCACTCCTCCAAATAAACTCGAAAACACCTCAACTGTGAAATTTTTTTAATATTTTATTATGGGTCATAGCTACTACAATGAACCTTTTTATTTTAACCATAAAAGGAACAAAATTATTAAATTCTTATCCATTTTTTATACCCATTTCGAGACAAAACTAAGAACTTTTTTTGTACAAAATGTTCTAGACCCGTGACTTTTAACTGCTGGAAGTAAATTGAAGATCAATTTAAAATTTTTTAGAATATTGTTCACATATTCAGCATTTTATTACGTATTACGTATCGTTCGAGAGGTCTTATTATGCAATCTTTTTTCTACGGGACACTCTAGTGTACATACGTATATCCAATACTTTGAAATACTCTATAACTTTTTGGTTCTTTTTCTTTCCTTATTTTAACATGCAACGCATCGTTTATCAGCACACATGCAAATATGTAGTTTATATTCAAAATAGTTATATTTTACTACTTTTTTTATTTGTTACTTTTTACTCTCAGTAAAGAGATTTTGTTCCGAAATGATTGGGTTCTTTTGTGGTACTTTTTGCTACTTCCGTTTGTAGGTGGCAGCATCTTTAAGTGCACAATTGTTACGAATTGATAACACTATTCATGAGTATATGGTAGAAGTTATACATATATATTACTGTAGTATACATAAGTATACATACATATAAGCACCAAGGTACGGAAAAATTCGGATTACGAATTGAATTTTCAGATTTTTTTTCGCTCTTTTTAATATAATTCGCAAATTTAAAAATAAAATTCACTTTTTGGATTTAATTTGTATTCCTTACTTTTTTTAATTTGGGTTACGAAAATAATCTAAAAAACTTTTTTTTAAATTTGTATTTATGTGAAAGATCGTTATTTTACGATTACAAACGGTTCGGTCGCCACACATATGGTACAATGATGTGCGCAAAAAAGTGGTTGAAAAATAGTAAAAAAAAGGTTCATTGTGTGCATGTACACTTATACATACATGTAGATGTGTATAAAAAAATATATTTTTTAGCGGTATACTGTCGTTTAGAAAAAAACCCAACTATGAAACTGCAATGATATTTGTTGTTTTAAATTTGTAAGTTTACACATATGTATGTAGGTAAGTATATGAATTCATTTTTGTCTGTGATGTAAATATGTAATTATTTAAAAAGTAGCTGTCGTAAAAAATAATAATGTTGTTAGTGCAATATCGATAAATTTTGTTTTTTTGTTTTTGTGTAAACAAGAAATGCAATAGCAAAAATAGAATTTGCAAAAAAATTAGAACAATCATAAACATGCATTGCATAGATTGATTGGAGAAAAATTTTATGGGATTATTAAAATTTGTAAATTAAATATTTACCGAAAAAAATATATGCATACATATGTACGTTCAAAATAATTATTTTTATTGCTGTCATATAAAAATTATGAAACATAAATTTAAATGTGCCAAAAAAATATACACATGTATATTATAATAATTCTAATTTTTCTATATTGCTAATTAAAAAACATATGTATGTATATTTACGTACAGGAATATATATATATATATATATATATATATATATATATATATATATATATATATATATATATATATATATATATATATATATATATATATATATATATATATATATATATATATATATATATATATATATATATACATATATATATATATATATCGTTGTACACGACTTCAATTCGAATAATTCTTTTCAGGTTAATTCCCAAATAATATTTTTATTTTCAAAAATAAACTTTTTGATCTTCGAACAAATCTAAAAATTAAATTTGTAAATAAAAAAATAAAATTCGTTCTAAAAAATTAGGATTAAATTCGCTGATAAAAATTGTGTTCCGAATCAATCAAAAAATGAGCGTTCTACCTACCCTGATAAGCACACTTATGTATTTATGCATATTAAGATGGCACCATTGTTTTTTTTGGTGTTTTTTTTTTTTTTTAACCTATCTAGTAATCATTGATAAATATGTCAGTTATTATCTCTAATAACAAATATGTTATTAGAGATAATAACTGAATAACTGATAAATATGTCAGTTATTATCTCTAATAACAACCATGTTGATTTGTTGTAAGTTTGATCATAATGATCATAATTATTAAAAAATTTCAAAAAATCCAAATTTGTTCTACAAATAATTAACCAAAGAATCAAATATCTGCCGTCAGACTGTCACCAATGTTATTAAACAGTATTAGAAGAATTTGACCTTTTGTTCGGGAAGAAAAAAAGGTCCACATGATATTAGGAAGGCAAGAAAATTGAAAGCATATTGAAAAGAACTCCATACAAATCTGGTAGAAAAGCAGCTCGGTCAGCTCATTGCTCTGACTTTTTGGTGCGAAAAGTTAAAGCTAATACGTAGTTGAAAACATATAAGGTCTAAAAAATTCCTGACTGGAATGTTGCGAAAATTTAGAAGCCAAAAATAGGGCACGGAAATTAAAATCAAATGTTATACAAAAATACTCATGTTGTATAATGGACGACGAAACGTATGTACTGGCAGAATTTTCGCACCTTCTATGTCCAAATTTTTATGTTACAAATGCTCGAGGCAATGTTGAAGATATGTTTAGGTCCCAAAAGCAGACAAAATTTTTTAAAAAATTCCTGGTATGATAAGCTTTATGCACTTGCGGCAAAACGAGAATATCATTTGTTAAAGTCGGCTAAATGTTACAGTCTAAATAACGAAATATACATCAAAGAATGTATATTTCGTTAAAAACATGCTTCTTCTTTTCATAAGAGAGCACAATATGTCCACACATTTTTAAGAAAGCTCTTGAGTGGTACCAAAACAATAACATAGTTTTGTACTAGGGGTCGAAAATGGCGATTAATTCAGGGAAAGGTGATATCAATACTTTATCATTTAGATTTAGTTTTTATAATAGTCAAAAATTAAACAAATAATATATTTTTGGAATTTTAGGCCTTTTTTTAAGAATTGTAATGACTGTCCTTCCGTCCGTCTACTCATTAATTTTTGCGAATTCAAAATCGTTTATTTTCTGACTCAATGAAGATATCGACTTGAAATTTTCTTTATTCAATAGAAATTTATGTTCTTTAATAAACTCATAAAACATGATAAAATCGGTTGAAAATATTGAGATATATATGGAAAAGACTCGAAGAATTTATAAGAGAAATATACATGCAAGCACGTTTTTTAAAAGGTGATATAAAAATCTTGGAAATCGGATAAGGAACAAAAATTCGCTACTGGTTAAACATTTTATATGACATTAGTACTCTACTTTGAACACCCATAGTTTCGCTCCTGAAGCGTATATATATCCTGCTTCTAATCTCAATATATTAATATCCTATGCAACGACTGTGTGAAATTCGGTTGAAATCCGATTCCGATTCGAAGTTACAGATTTATTTCGGTTTTGCCCCACTGTTTAGTGTTTAATAAAGCAAAGAAAATGTCTGCACTTAAGCAACTTTTTTGTATGAAATCTACGATTTTTTTTCATAATATTAAAGTGGACAATATGCACTATTTTGGAGAAAATTTTCAGAACTAACATCCTGTAACATTTTAAGTTGCATTCCATGAAAATTGAAAATTAGTGTATTTAACCCATTTTCGACCACTACTCGATCCCGTTAAGATAAATTAATAAAATTTGGTGTGGGGTTGTATTTTTGTAATTATAACCACTAAATCAAAAGATTTATGTGCCTAGCTATTTCGGGTGTTGCGAAAACACATCAATGGTTAATTAGGGGTATGTTGTTGCGCTCATATAAGAAGCAGACGTTTGGAAAAAATATATATCGTTTATTCCATGAAAGAACGCCCAAAAATATACCAAGTGTCCTCCGATTTTTATAAAATTTTGTATGTATAAGATCTATGGGTGTCTATAAATGTTTCCGTTTTCAGATTCGGAAAATTCGCGATTTTATTTCGCTTTTTCACTTTTGAAAAAATCTAAAAAATCTCAAAAGTATACAACTTTAAATACAAATATTTCTGGGAAGGCTTTGCAGAAATTTGTGATTTAAACGGCGTTTGAATTGTATTTATGTTAGCTTAAACATGAATATTTTACAAATAAAAAATATTTTTTAAACATTCATTTTAATGCAATTGAATTTTTTTAATGCATTTTTCTTTTAATATGCTATTCAAATTTGTTAATTTTTTAACATAAATGAAAAGTTTGGAATCTTTACATTAAAATAAAAATCTCAAATTTTTAGGACGCACACATGTACTGTGCATAATTTCCCCTTTTCTTCAACTAGTTTAAATTTTTTCATATAAAAATTATATTTTTCTGGTATTATGAGTATCATTACGTATTTTGTTAAAAAAAATTTATTGTGTTATTTTTAAAAAAATCCTGCAAAATAGTAAAACTTTATGTATCAGACTATTTACTGTTTTAAGTTATAATAAACAAAGCATTTTTAAATACACTTTTGAAAAATTAAAATTTAATAAATTCGCAACCAGCGTTACCGTTGAGAATTTTTAAAAAGTGTCCAAAAAAGGGGATTTCAAAATAAAAAGTCGCCAAAAAAGGGGATTTTTTAAAAAAAGGGGGCCAACTGCTTAAAACCCTCAAAAACTCCATAAATTTTGTTCATTTGATAACAACAAAAACAAAAAATGTTATGTTTTAAGAAAAGCTACTAATTTCAGTTCTGTTAGAAATAAAATAATTTATTTATAAAAAATTTACAACAATTTTTATTATTACAAATTAAAGATTAATTCACAAAAATAGCTGACATACAATTATTTTTTTATTAATTACACTTCTGTACTTTTGTACAAGGTTTTTACTCGTACTCAAATTGTTTAAATCCTCGTCGAACCAATTTAGGACTGAACGTGTAGATCTAAAAATATTGACTAAAGTCTGTTGGACAAAGTATTTGTTATTATTGATAACTTAGTAAAAAACACGTTCCCCCTAAGAATTGCTATGAAGAATGTAAAAATATAGTATCTGTTTTTATTTTCTCAAACCAGTCCAAAAGGATTCGGTATATGATAATTTAAATAGCTATTGATAAAATTTCTTATTACTAACAGTTTCAGTCCATATATAAATATTCCGCGGTTCTTTATATTACTATACTTTGAAACAATATTAAAATAGATCATTTATTTGTTTAATTTAATTAATTTTCGTCATTTAGCTCATAGTCTTAAAAAGTCGCCATTTAGTCGCCATTTCAAAAAGGGGCCAAAAAAGTGTCCAGGTGGTTGAAAAAGGGGCACATGGCGACTAAAGTCGCCAAACGGTAACGCTGTTCGCAACTACCAAAAATGCATCTAAAAACTGCATTTATATTTTTAAAATATTATGGATCGAAGACGTGGTTTTTGAAATGCTGACTAAATTACACAAAAAAAAAAATATACAATTGCCTTTTAAATGCCTTTTAAACTACAGAAATCCATCAATAACTTCAAGAGATATGAATATATAAAATTGCATACTTTTTATATTTTGTTAACTTTTGTAAAAATATTAAAGAAAATTTGAAAAACAAGAAAAAATTTTAATTATATATGAAAAATTTGAAACATATTTTTATGAAAATTGAATTATGCATATAAGATTTTCGCGTCCCAAAAATTTGACTATTTTATTTTAATGTGTAAATGAATTTAAAGTTCTAATGAAATATTCCCCGTTAAATGCTCTAAACATTTCTTTTTTCTCTTCTTCATTTATTTTCTTCAATTTATCTGTAACTACCTTGGTGCAAAAATAGAAAAGTTTAAGTGGTTATAAAACAAAAAATTTGTCTACCAGCGAAAAATCCTTTGGACGGTTTATTACACATTGCAATCGGAATGATTCCGCCCCCAAAATACTATTGTATAGCGCAAGATGTCTTTCATAATTTTTCGATTTATTTTTTAAATTGAAAAAAAAAGTCCATTTTATAGAAATTTCAAAATTCAATTAATCGCCACTTTTGACACATTTTACCCTAACGTGCGGTAGAAAGATATCGGGCTCTTGTGAAAAGTGAATTGAAATTTATTCCGCTGTAGTTTTTAGTAATTTGTCTGTCTATATTTATATTTGCTCTGGCGTTGACTTTTAGTTCCTTTAAACTCATTTATTTTAAAAATTTATTTGTTTTTTATTTGTTTATGTTTCCGTTAGTGGCAGTTACGTTCAAATAGTACATTTTGCCACTACGTTAAGTGGCAAAAAGTAATCGGTTTTTGTTTTGATATTGCCGTATTATCAAAATTATAAAATTTACCTTAAAACCAAGTTGTAATAACCAAAAGTAGATAAAGCTCACTTTATAGTTCACTTTAGTTTATCTTACCTTCAACTATCTGATACCTTAAAGGTAGGTTATAATAATGGCCCTAAGTCTATTTGGGTTATATCAATTAATAAACGAGAGAAAAAGATATAGACGGTCAAGCCGACTATATCTTTTCTACACCATTGTGTACATTATAATTCGGGGAGGGGTCTTGACTTGGAGTCAAGTGTGCACCGATACTCATAAGTGTAAAATAAAACATACGAATACAGAATATTACGTTGATGTTGACATTTATATGAATTTATTCACTTTTGGGTGATTCCCGAAAGAGGGCCTTATATGGGAGCTAAGGTAAATTATAGACCGATCTTTTGTAAAATTTGGCACTATCATTTATGTTCATATATAGAACTTATTTGTGTCGAATATTAACTTGATACTAACATTTTAATGGGATTTATGCCCGTTAAAGTGATTTTCTGAAAAGGGGTTTATATGGGAGCTATCGGCACACTTATTTAGACTTATATAAAACTTAAATATTTCAAATTTCATTAAAATATTGTTATATTTAAGGGATTTATGATCGTTAAACCCTTTTCCGGGAGGACATTTGTATGGGGCTAGGTGAAATAATGGATCGATCATAACCAGTTTCAATAGGCTTCGTCCCTGGACTATAAGAAACCCGTGTACCAAATTTCATTAATTTTGGTTCAAAATTGCGACCTGTAGTTTGATTACAAGGTTTACATGGACGGTCAGACGGACGGACGGACATCGTTAAATCGACTCAGAAAGTGATTCTAAGCCGATTGGTATAAATTAAGGTGGGTCTTAGACCAGTATTTTTGGGTGTTACAAACATCAGCACAAACGCATAATACCCTCCCCACCTATGGTGGTGTAGGGTATAAAAATCTAAAAATCGAACAGAAAAAATTTATAATTACAAAATTCAAGATATTTGAATGAATTCAAAATTTAAATAAAAACTTAAATCTTAATTATTTTTTATATACGGTCAAATTTTTTCGTGTATGTACTAGGGTGATCGATTATTCGACTTTTTTGAGAAACCGGTTTTCGAATAGTTCGAATAGTTGGTATTTTAAAAAAACCAGTTGCACTTTTTGAAATTCAGAAAAAACCGGTTAACCGGTTTTTTGCAGAAGTTAATATTTATATCAAAAGACTACATTTCTTTAAAAAAAAATCAATTGTTCTTATAATCAAGTTAAAATTTATTAAATACAAGCGTAAAAGCCTGACAATGTCAGGAAAAATAATATAATAATGAAAATATGCACATACAAATCCGAAAATTAAAAGATTTGATTAAATTTGATAGGATTTGGAGAGCAAACAATAGTATAGCAACTCAAAAGTTCTTAATACCAAAATAAACTTTTCGGTCCCTGATAGAAACATCTGGCTCTGTTTGAATTTATAGAACGAATAGTTTTATAAGTAAGTCGATTTTTAGTTTATTACGTAGTCTAGGAGCTTAAGAAAGCTCTGGAGAGGAAACAATGCTTTAAAAAGATATATATAAATCCATATATATAGATCCAGTATTTTCGCTCCCTGATAGAGATTCAAAAATTTGGCACCGTTAGGATTTGTAAGACGAATAGGGTTATAAGTAAGCCGAATTTTAATTTTTTACGTCTTCTGGGAGCTTTAGAAAGCTATGGAAAGTGAAAAAATTCTTAGAAAAAGACACATAAATCCACTTATATCTGCTCACTGATAAAAATTTTAAAATATGGCTCCATTAGGATTTGTTGGACGAAAAGTTTTATAATTAAGCCAAATTTTAATTTTCTACGTCGTTTGGGAGCTTCAGAAAGCTCTGAAAAAAGAAAAAATGCTAAGCAAATTATATATCTAGATGACTAGAAGATAATTATGTTTCAAAATTGTTGAAAAAAATCATCTAAATTTTAGTTAGCATAAACAGAATCCATGGCTTAATATGGTAGCCTGTCTCAATTGAAACGATTCTGCAGGTGAAACTTTTTTAACACAACACCTTTAAAAAATAAAGGAAATATTGGATCAAAAAAATTAAATAGGGTGTAAAAATATTACAGATATTACAATAGATTAAAAAATTCATACAGGATAATTATTAATTATTTATTTGTTTAATATTGCAGAATAAATTCCAATTTAGACTTAAACTATATTTTAAAAACGTAAGCAATCAGTCTTTATGAATATTTGAAAAATTATTCCTAAATTTTCAAATATCACTATCACTATTTAGTACATGTTTTCTGAAATAAAATGCTATTTTTAAAACCGGTTTTTTGTGTTTAAAAAAACCGGTCTATTCGACATTCAAAAAATTAACATTTTGAAAAAACCGACAGTACATTGACTGAAAAAACCGGTTTTAAAACCGGTTGGAAAACCGCGTCGATCACCCTAGTATGTACTTATATTGACATGTATGTATGTTCATATGTATGAGTACGTTTAAGTTTATGTGAACATGGTATGTTTGCAAACCAAATAAAGTAAATGCGCATTTTGCATGAAAGTGTAAGTTTTTAAATGTTTGCTACTCATTCAGTAACTTTAACATTCACTCTTTAACTTGTTTTATCTTTAGAGGTAGATATAAGTGCCCATAAGATAGACGGCATTGACGAAATGTTAAACCCCTTCATATGTACTCTTTACCCTGCGGAAAATGTGTGACAATTGCAATAATGGACCGGTCCCTCAGTACCAGTTGAGTACTAATTGACACCTAACTCGTCACCAAAGTTTCAATTGAGAACCAGTTGATACAAACACAATTACTTTTTAACAGTTGAGAGTAAATTTATAACATGGTTGTTAAGTGTGCAATTAGCAACTCGCGCAGAATAACAATCAATGGCTGAGTGGTTAGCGTTGAAGACTAAAAAACGACATACGTTGGATGAACATGGATTGGATTCGGGGTGCCGCCATCGGCATTAACGAAAAATTATAAAATAAAAGTAAACATAATTTAATTAAATTAATAATAAAAAAAGTATTAAAAAAATAAACAATTACCGAATTTTTATCAAATTTTTATTAAATTAATGGACACTGAAACTGTCCTCTTAGACCAGTCCTATGAACTATCCTGTAACCTGTCCCAAGAAGCTAATTAGCCACCTCAAATGACAACCCCTTGTAAAGGTTCCTCTCATATAATGTTCCGGAACTGGAACCGGTCACTAACCCTGAGAACCTGTCACATGACTAGTTTTGAATCGGTTCTCTTTACTCTAGGCTACCTACTACTTCTATGGATTTGGTGCGGACTCAGGTTTAAGAATTTATATATCAACATAATAAATTCTTCAGTTTATTAAATTGTTGTTTTAAGAGCGGTTTTGTAAGTATATCAACTAATTATTCTGCTGTTGCCACATATTTTAACTCGAAAAGTTTTCTATCATATATTTCACGAATGAAATGATAATTTACCTCGTCTATGAGATTGTGAATTTTTGGAAAGTTTAATAGCACTCTGGTTATCCAAGTATAAATTGAAAGTTTGTATCTTGTTACTCAAAAGACCACTGAGCAATCGCTGTACTAAAATATTTTCTTTTACACTTTCTCATGTAGCCATGTAGTCTGCTTCTGTAATTGAGAGTTTGCTGTTTTCTTGAAGACCATGAATCAGAACGCAACCACTAGTTAAATATCTTGTTTCCGTGTCACCAGCAAAATTGGAATCTGAATAACAATTAGTTTTAGTAAAAGAAATTCCTTCATCAGTAGTTACATTTAAGTATCTAAAAATACGTTTTATTCCTACAATATGTTCCTCATTATAAGAATCCATAAAATGACTTGCATACGATACTACAAATGCAATATCTGGTCTTGTAGCTACTGCTATATACATTAAGGACCCAACAGCTTTACTATTTATATAGGGAAACTTTACTTTACTATAGGGAAACTTAACTTGACGTTTTCAGCTGGCGTACTTACTGGCCTGGTATCTTACATGTTAAATCTTTCAAGAACTTTTTTTATATACGAAGTTTGACTTACTAATATTTTACCTGAATTTTGTATAACTTCCATCCATAGGTAATAAAGTGAATTGAATACCTTCACATCGAATTGTCTTTTCAGATAATTGATAAACTCTTCTGTAGTTTTCTTAAACTCAGTAGCTATAATACCATCATCAATGTAGATAGCCAATATTACAGTCTTGCCATTAATTTCACCAATAAAGACACACGAATCTACGGCACTAACTTTAAAATTAAATGTTTTTAAAATGTCTGTGAACTTCTTGTTCCAGCATCTGGAGTTCTGTTTGAGACCGTAGAGGCTTTTATTAAGTTTGCACACTTTATTACTATCATCAGAATACCCAATCGGTTGATGCATATAGATTTCTTCCTCTAGCAGTCCGTACAAAAGTGTTGTCTTTATGTGAAATTGAGTTAGTGAATAATTAAGTGATGCACTCAAAGCTATAATGCTTCTAATTGACGTAAATTTTGCTACCGGACGAAAAAGTCTCCTCATAATCTAATCCTCGAACAACCACTCTGGCTTTATAACGTTCAACGTCACCATCTTGATTTATTTTAATCTTATACACCCACTTGTTAGATATCGCTTTCTTCCCAATTGATAATTCTACAAGGTTCCTCGTACCATTACTAATTAAAGAATCATATTCTTCATTCATGGCAGTCTCCCACTGCATTCTAAGTTCACTATTCAATGCCTTTTGATATCTTTATGATTCTTCAAAATCTGACACTAACGCACAATTAGTATCGCTATCTACTGCCTTTTGCTTTCCAAGTCTTAAGTTGTACCTATTGACGATAATCTCATCTGCATTTTCAACAATATCATTTTCTGCACCTTCTACATCATGAACATTGGAATCTTCTTCATTATCAATAATGACATCATTTTCCGCATCCTCAAATTCATCATTTCAATCATTTGCCTCTGTTTTGGAACCACTGTGCGGCAATAATTTAATGTATGTATTTTTTTTATTGAATAAATCCTTTTGGTAATTAAAATAATTTTTTACTTTTTTCTGTGTAAGAACCTGTTTACATTGGGGATTATAGCTGCGTTTTTTTTATGATATTTTATTTTCAAGTTGCTTCGAAATCCCTTCTACATTTACACATATAAATTTGTATTGTGAAATTTTTAAAAAATGTTTGACAAAAAACAATAAATCAGAAAAATTAAAAATAAATTTCATGAAATTTTTAGCTTTGCTACGACTTGCTTCTCTACACTTCTTACCTACAAACGTAAAAGTTGCAGCGATTTTTCCCAGGGAAAATCCCAAATGTAAATGAGCTCTTAGAATTTTTTTTCATTTATGAAATTTTATATACAATATTTATTAGTAAGTATACATATAAGGACTGCGCACGAAAAAATCCGTGCATGCTCTTGGGCTTATAACTTTTGATGTGGTGAAAATTAAATAATTTTGTTAACTGGTTTACATTTTTCGGTAAGTATGCTCACTAGCTATGTGCTAAGTTTCAGGGTTATAGCAAAACTAGTTTTCCTTAAAATGGAAATTGAACAAAAACTACCAAAACGCATAATAGAAATTTTTCATGAAATCTTACATCGGTCATATAAAACAATTGCTAGGAAGGCAGCTGTGTAAAAAAATACAGTTTCTTGGGTCATAATATTGTACAAAGAAGTCATGGTCACTGAATGGAAATAAGGTAGTGGAAGAAAAGTAGTAACTTCAGGCTCTAGGACTCAGAAAGGATTTTCAGAGAAATTTCCCTCATCTCTGGAAGAAAAGTGCCACAAAAAGTTTATTGCTTTGAATTTTTTTTTAGAAAAGTTGAAAGGAAATCTAGCCTGAAGATGTATAAAGTACAAACAAATCCTAATAGAAACGCAAAGCAAGAATTTGGAGGTGAAAAAATAACGTGAAAGTTCTTCAGACGAATTTTTCCATAATTATGATCAGGGTATAATAGACGATGAAACGTTCGTACAGTCTAACTTTTTCAGCTTCCTGGCCAGGAATTCTATGTTGCAGATGCTAGAGGGAATATAACAGAAAAATATCGCGTATCAAAGAAATCAAAATTCTCAAGAAAGTTTTGGCAAGCCATATGCATATGCGGAAAAAAAGCACTTCATTCATAAACAAGCGCGAATATTATATTCGGCACGGCCGAATCTATATACCACCATAAACTTTTTCAAATTTTACGTTATATGGGAGGGGCGCTAAAGTGGGCAGTAAAGTGGGCGAACCACGCCCATTTTTTGTTTCCGAGTTTACATTGGTCCTTGAACTATTTGAACACAATTTCGTTGATTTTCACCTTATATGGGAGGTGGGCGGTAAAAGTCGGCGGACAACGCCCATTTTTGGTTTCCGATCCCTGAACTATACGTACAAAATTTCGTTGTCGTACATGTTTTTGTTGAAGAAATATCAGCAGAAAAGTATGAAACGGACACCATGTGTTTCTAGTTTTTAGCCCATAACTTTTTTGTTTATTAACCGATTTTGCCCATTTTTTTTTGCCCTTATATAAGACAAACATTTGTGCCAAATTTCGTCCCCCTACGTTTTCCCGTTCGAGCCCTATCCTGCTTTCAACAGACGGACAGACGGACATAGCTAGATCGACTCAGAATCTAACCAGGACCCAGAAAATATATACTTTGTGGGGTCCTAGATGATTCCTTCAACATGTTACACACGGAATGACAAAATCAATATACTCCCCATCTTTTTGATGGTGGGTATAAAAATGGTTGCATTAACACAGAAATATACGTGAATGAGTGACTTTGGAATCTATTTCTCCCCTTCCTAAGAAAATACAGTGTATCCACAAAACAATAGAGTGATAATAAAGAAATTGTTAGTGTTTTGTACCGAAAGATGCTAATCCATCAAATTGTCCGGAACTCCGAGCAGTTGAAAGATATTTGGCTCTAGTAAAAAATATTTTAAAGAACATTAAAAGTTTAGCATAAATTGAAGCGGAGTTTAAAAATAAGTGGACTTATTTGAGCAAAAAAATGACCGAAACACAATAAAACCTTTAATTGGAAGAATTTTGGAAAATATCAGATATTTTTTTAAAAACCAACAGAAAATAATTTATTTTTTCATGTTTAGAACTTGAACATAATAAAATATAATTAAAAAACAAACAAAAAATCGCCTATTGGTTTAGTTTCTATAAGCAGATTTGCATGCACGGATTTTTTCGTGCGCAGTCCTTATTTCAAAATATACAATAAATTAGCATTCAAATTTAAATAAAATTAAACTACACCTATCCCAAACGAAATATCACATTACTCCACCTTTGTCCTTGTGAACTTTGAATTAGACAAATATCGCTTATTTCTCCTAGTTAAAACCAAATATCTCCCTTCATATGATGATAACATTTGAATACTAAAAACAAATTTTAATTGACTAGCATTTTACAAGCTTAAAATAATTTTTCTGCACAATTTTATGTCATAGACAATTTCGAGTGTTACATTTGCCTGAACAAACTCAATAGATTCCCCTGCAATCAAGGTGTAAGAGTTTTAGGGAAAAATCGAAACACTTGAAGTTAAACGATGTGTAGCAGCTTTCTTTTTGTTGCATTTTGATATTTTTATTTCCATTTTGTGAAAAGATTCAATGGTGCATTTATGCATTTTTAAGAGACAAAACAAAAACAAAAATATGTGGATAAAAACACTGGAGCAAGTTTTTCTTTGGTGGGTATACCATATACTTTTGAGACAGGATATTTAACGATAATGTTAGTATACTCTTGTTTTTTTTTTTTTTTTTTTTT
The DNA here is from genome assembly GCA_951394005.1 of Protophormia terraenovae. NCBI lineage: Eukaryota > Metazoa > Arthropoda > Insecta > Diptera > Calliphoridae > Protophormia > Protophormia terraenovae. Next base: position 102,961,583 of record OX596074.1, read on the forward strand.
TTTTACAGAACATATGCAGCATTTAAAAAAATATGGTTTTCGTTTTTAAGAAAAGAAGTTATTTCAAATGTAGCAATTGATGATAATTGCTTAATGAGCGTTATAAAAGAGTTAAATGGCTTTTAAACACTTCAATGGAACTATTAAAATCATTCATATATTTTTCTTAGTATAGTAATACCATTATTTGAACATATATTTCATTTTAATTTTGCAACCTTTGAATTTTATAAAACTTTATTTAAACGTTATTTTATTTTTTTAAATTCTAATCACTATTATAGCAGTAAACAATTTAAACTAATTTTTTATTGTCACGCATAATACTATTTTGAATAATTTATTTAATTTTTTTAAATACTTCCAATAAAGTACTAAATATCAATTTAAATATTTGGAAAAAAACCTGAAATTATTTTTGTTAATTTGCTTTTATTTATGTTTATAATTAAATTTAGATTTACTATTAATATTTACTATTTTACATTACAACGACAAATTTTATATAAAGCTAAGTAATTAGAGTGAAATTATATTTTATATTAATGTGATTATAAATTTTAATAATATTTAATAATTGCTTGTTTGTTTAAAACACATTGCGTCGTATTAAATATTTATAGTAGACAAATGAAAAAAATGGAATATTAATTTATAATAATTTTAACATCATTAGTTTTGCTACAAAAAATAATAATATAAGTATTAATTAAATATACATTTTTTTTTTTTTTTTTGGTAGGTGCAATTGGAAATTGGACAATGTGTAGGAAAAATGTATATTAAAAAAAAGAAAAATAATAACATTTGTAATAGGATTTTATTTTTATTTTAATATTTAATCTTAATTAGAGATTCTTTAAACAAACTCTAATTGATGAAACAATGAAATCCGTCCGAGCCCTATCCTGCTTTCAACAGACAGACAAACGGGCAGACGCAAGGACATAGTTAAATCGTTTAAGTATTTTACTTTATGAGGTCCTAGATGAATATTTCGGAAGATAGTATTGGATGTAGGGTATATATAAAGAAAACAAGCGAGATTGCTATATTCGGCCATGCCGAATTTTATATACCCTCCACCACTGAGACAGTGTTTTCATCAGTTTTGATATAGGAAAAATCTTCGGAAAGTGGTGTTTTTCTAATTTATTTATTAATTTTTGGCGTCCATAATAGTGTCGTGGTATGAACTTGTTCTAATAAAGATTTTGTATAGTATATACGATATTTTAACAACCTATTACGCAAATAATGTGTAAAAAGTAAAAAATTAAATAGTAGAGCCAAATGAACGAAGATTTGTTTTCACTATATACTATCTTAATAAAAACTAAAATTTTTTCCTATAAGAAATCTAAAGGCTAGAGAAGAACGAAAATCTATGATCTCTTCCACATTTCACAAATATTTTACCGAAAGTGAATTAAAAAATTTTAGTTCTTTTCAAAAAACCGGACTTTTTTTAAGATTTTTTGTAGTTTGATTTGTATAAGATATTTTGTTAGTTTTTTTAATACCTTGTATGTATTTGTAAATAATCTGTATTTTTTAGTTTTGCTACAATTACAATTATTACAATTTAAATGTAGAAAATGTATATTTAAACTATTTCCCACCACTACCCGATTCCGTTAAGATAACTTTAAGAAATTTAGCATGAAGTTTGTTTTTGTGATTGTTATAACAAATTAAAAAGATTTGGACACCTACATATTTTTGATTTCGAAATATAGTGTTTCGAAAATTTCAGAAATCTTACCATTTTTTAGCTCAAATTTAAAGCTATTTACCTTTTGAATTCACCCATAACATAAAAACATATTTACGAAAAGCAGATCTAAAAATATTGCCGATTTGTTTTCACAACTCCAACCATTTATCTGATCCGCCTGGCTTTAACAATCAATTCTGGACAGAGTATTTATACAAAAATTTATTTTTTCTCTTATCTTTAAGATAACATATTAATCTAATAATAGCTGTGAAAACATTCATCATCGACTGCATAAATAATTAGGCGATGATAAAGCTACTGATGCGAAAACGCAACAGCGGTCGGAAATGGGTTAAGCATACTTGAGTAATAAAAAGCGTTACTTTCTTTATTTTTATGCAACTTTCCACCAACGAAAAACTAAAATTTTATATTGCGTTTAAATAGAAGCTCGATTGGTAAAAATAGATTTATACACCAAATAGGCCTATTGTGCTTTACTATGCAATATTATTCATAAGCATTTTAATTTTACCGAATTTAAAACTTGTTATTATAATCAATATAATAAAATTGATCAATTATTTCTGTAAATCTTTGCTTATCTCAAATTTATATTTAACGATTCGATTAAAGAGCCGTTTCTCTGATGATGTTGGAAAAACTAAATAAGTAAAGCTATGTATACACGATTGTCAGATCTAACAATGTTGGCAGAAAAATTTTCAGAAAATGTCTAACAACCTTGTAAACTTACAATTTATGTCTTACAACGTTGTTAGAAAATGCATTGTCAATACATTGTAACCAGCGTTACCGTTGAGAATTTTTAAAAAGAGTCCAAAAAAGGGGATTTCAAAATAAAAAGTCGCCAAAAAAAGGGGATCTTTTGTAAAAAAGGGGCCAACTGCTTTAAAACCTAAAAAACTCCTTAAAATGTGTTTATTTTGTAACAACAAAATCAAAAAATTTTATGTTTTAAGAAAAACTACTAAATCCAATTATGTTACTAACAAGATAATTTATTTCTAATTATTTTATAAAAATATTAATTTTTTTATCTCAAAATTAAAGATTTTATCACAAAAATAGTACATCAGTTTTTCAATTCTCTTTGGAACCAATTTAGGACTGAACGTATGGATCCACAAGTATTAACTTAAGTCTGTTCGACAAACTATTTTTTATTATTAATAATTTAGTGAAAAAAAAAGCACGTTCCACCGAGGGATTGTCATGAGGAATGTAAATATATAACTTAGGATATAAGTATTCATCGTATCTGTTTTTTATTTTCTCAAATCAGTCCAAAAAGATTCGGCATATGATGACTTTAATAGCTGTTCATAAACTTCATTTTTATTTTCAGTAACTAACAGTTTCAGTTCACTTGTAAATACTCCGCGGCTATTTATATCACTATACTGTGAAATAATATCAAAATAATGAATTTATTTGTTTAAATTAATATAAAATTAATATAAACAACTTAGTTTCTCGTTATTCAGCACATAGTGTTAAAAAGTCTCCATTTAGTCGCCATTTAAAAAAGGGGCCAAAAAAGTGGCCAGGTGGTTAAAAAAGGGGCATTTGGCGACTAAAGTCGCCAAACGGTAACACTGATTGTAACCCAACAATATTGTTAGACATCTGACAATCGTGTAAACACATAACGTTGCCATTGGCAGATAATTGTCTGACAATTTTTATTGTCAGCTGTGCGAATTTTATGCATCTGACAATGGCGCCATTGTCAGATAAATCATTTGTAATGGCAACGCTGCACATTAAACAGCAAAATTTATCCGTCTGACGACGGATCTGGTAACTTTTGCCATACAACAACCTGCCAACAGTGTAAACTGAAAATTTTTGTTGGCAGATAAATTTATTGTCTGACAATTACTGGCAATGAAATTGTAAGGTTTTCTTACGATCGTCTAAACTGGCAATTTACCTGTTGCTAACAATTTTTCATTGTCAGTACATTGCCATTACATTGTCAGATCTGCCAACATTGTTAGATCTGACAACCGTGTATACATAGCTTAACTAAAACAAAGTATAATCTTCTAACTATAAGAGTTTCCCTCCTCGTAATTTGAATTTATATAAATCACCCTAACCGGTAATGAATTAAGCATTTACTGTTGAATTATATTATTTCTACCCAACGGTGCTCTCAAAAATTTTGAAAAATTGTATTTGAAAACTTTTATAAATACTAATCTTTAAGAAAATTATAAAAATTAGCGATGCTTTTTAAAGATAGTAATTTAAATAAATTAAAAAGAAATAAACGAAATGCTCACATAACTAAGTATATTACAGTTTTATTTTTATAATGAAAATAAAAAAAATATCACCACATTTACATGTTATTAATTATAAACGCACTATGTACCAATGTGCTAGATAAAACTCCAAACATTTTCAAAACAATTTCATATTTATGCAATTTATTCCATCAACATCCCAGCAGTTTTTTCGGTGTCAATTCACCCGCTTTAGCACAGTAAAGTCCATTTGTGACTACCCACCTGACTCACTCAAATGTGTACGTTTTTTTATACACCCTAACTTCGCATATATTGTGAGCGATAGTTAAGCTATCGTACCTTTCATTGACTCTTTTGAAAGCGTTGAGGTGGCGATAGCACTATTTATTGACTCTTTTGAAAGCGTGGAGGTGGCGATTTATACTTTATAGACCCTTTAGGAAGCGTTGAGGTGGCGATAGTACTAATTATTGACTCTTTTGAAAGCGTTGAGGTGGCAATAGCAACATTTATTGACTCTTTAGAAAGCGTGGAGGTGGCGATTTATACTTTATTGACCCTTTAGTGAGCGTGGAGGTGGCGATTGGTTTTTTATAAGTCACAAAAACGTCAAAAAAGTGAATAGTTCATCCATTGGCAGTACAGGTTGGGTTACTTGACTAACGGCAATAAATATATGGTAGGACATTTGGCTCTGATGCATCTTTTTTAGACGTGTGTAGTGTCAAATATCAATGTATAGACTCCATGGTGCTTAACAGAGTCTTTAGTATCTTACTTTGTAAGAAAAAATTTAATTATGTTTTTTTTTTTTATATATATATATATTTTTATGTTAACGACAAAAATTTGTCGTTAAGTATCGAAAATTCGTTAGTTATCAAATTTTGTCGTTAAGTATTATTTTGTAGTAAAATGTTACCGATTTTTGTCGTTAAACACATTGGTTGTTAACGAAAACTTCGGTAAGCTAACTGCAAAAAAATAGCTGTCGTAAAACCATAACGATAAAGAAGCTGATTTTGGTTATTAAATATAATTTTTTTAATTTTGATAACATTGTTTTATAAATAATGTAATTAGAAAAAATATAATGAATAATAAGTGCGTTCGTTTACGTAAAAGTTTTTGTTTATTAAATGTTTTTACTGAATTTTAGCAAAAATGTAGAGACTAAAATGAGAGTTTATAACTGAGTTTTTAGAATTTTGAAACTGATTTGTTATTATTAAGTTTTAATTACATTCAGTTCTTAGTGAAAGTTTTTTTTTTTTTTTTAGTAAAAAAATTTATTTTACTGAAAATCAGATTTTTAATTTTTAATAAAAAATTAAATTTTAAGAAAAATTTTAGAACTTTTTCAAAATTTTTATTCTTATTACATATTTCTCTTTTTTAGAAAATTTCAATTTATTTGCAAAAAAAATTAATTTTTAAAAAATTAGAACTTTTGTGAGAATTGGTATTTTTAGAGGAAATAAATTATTTGAATAATTTGTTTAAACGAAAAATATTAAGGAGCAAATTTTTAAAGCAAATTTTTAATGAACGGGCTTAATATAAGAAACATTTAACCATAGAAAACAACTAGAATTCCAACTCTTTTCATTCGCTCAGAAACAAAAAATTACTCTCTTCACACGTATAAATTTGTTCTGTAGAAAATTTTACTAACACATACAAAGAGTTAGGTTTTTTTGACAATTGAGTTAGGTTTTTTGTGAGCAAGTTGGAGTTCTAGTTGTTTTCTATGCATTTAACAATAAATTAATTTTAAAAATATTTCCAACAAACATACCATACATATACTCATAATGGTTAATTGTTGGAAGACAATCTGCACACATTTATATAATATTTACACTTTTTTCACATTTTTTTTAAGACAATTGTTTTGTTTTTAAATAAAAATTCCAATTAAAATTTACTTTTTTTTTTCAAATAATGACGTTCTATCATTTCTATCGATATTTGTCGTTAAAATATACTTACGAAAAAAATCTTTAACTATAGTTGTTAAAACAACCGAAAATTTTCGTTAATTCACAATATCGGTAGTAAATGAAAAAAAGTTACGGAATTGCGGTACTAGTCTTGCTAATTAGGATTTTACAATTAATAAAAAAATCAATTATTCTGCATTTGTTTTTTTTTTTATTGACTTTTTCGTACTAGTCACAATATCGCCACTTTTTGGTTCTTTGGTGGCAACACACCTCTTCCTAGGACATCCCCATGTTAAAGTGACTAGTCAGGTGATTAGTAAAGTGACCAGTTAAAAAGATTGTCAGGTGACTGACTCAATTTCACCAGTAAAAGGATCGACTTCCAAAGGGTAAATAAAGTGGAAGCAACAGCCACCTAACGCTCACAAAGGGTCAATAAATCAACATGCTCATTAAGACAACAAATAGTACAATTTATGTAAGAATGCTCTGTGGCTGAGTGGTTAGCGCGTATGACTATAAACCATAACAATGTGAGTTCGAGCCGGGGGTGCGCCATAAACAAAAATGTAAATATTGATTAAATAAAATAATATGAAAATTAATATAAAATAATATGAAAAGAAAATGAAAAGATTTTAATAAATAATAAAATATAAAAAAATAAAAAAAAAATTAAAAAAAAGAATAGAAATAAAAAAAAATTTTTTACATTCTGAAAATTACTTATTTAAAGATTGACTTTTTCGTACTAGTCACTATATCGCCACCTTTTGGTACTTTGGTGGCAATAAACTCCTTCCTAGGACACCCCCATATTAAAGTGACTAGTCAGGTGATAGGTAAAGTGACTAGTGGTGACCCAATGTCGTCAGTCAAGTAACCTGTTTCGGACAGTCACCTTTGACTGCAGGGATGTTTCAGAAAAACTTACGGCGTAGTAATCATAAAAACTGTTCATATTATTGTCTATAACTTTTTTCCTACTGAACCGTTTTAGCTAATTTTTGGCAGTAATTTAAAGTGAGTATAGATAGACATTTTTTTTATTAAAATCCGTTTATTGCTTGTTGAAATATTATCAGTCAAAGATTGATTTAGGGATTTTTTCAGATTTGGTTGGTTTGCAATCCCAAACTGCTTGGGAGAACAACAAATAACCTGAGTGATTTTCATTGGAATAGCTCAACTAGTTTAGACGTGTGCGTGTTTTCAACAGACGGACATTGCTTAATCGACTCAGAATTTCATATGGTGCAAGAATATATATAATTTATGGGGTATTAAATGATTTTTTCTAGGTGTTATACACGGAACGACAAACTTAGTATACCCTCTTTCACCACCAGCGTTACCATTGAGAATTTTTAAAAAGTGTCCAAAAAAAGGGGATTTCAAAATAAAAAGTTGCCAAAAAAGAGGATTTTTTTTTTTAAAGGGGCCAACTGCTTTAAAACCTAAAAAATTTTTTAAAATGTGTTTATTTTGTAACAACAAAATGAAAAAATTTTATGTTTTAAGAAAAACTACTAAATCCAATTCTATTACTAACAAAATAATTTATTTCTAATTATTTTATATAAATATTATTATTTTATTTCAAAATTAAAGATTTTTTCACAAAAATAGTACACCAGTCTTTCAGGTCTCTTTCGAAACAATTTAGGACTGAAAGTATGGTTCCACAAGTATTAACTTAAGTCTGTTGGACAAACTATTTTTTGTTATAGATAATTTAGTGAAAAAAAGCACGTTCCACCAAGGGATTGCCATGAGGAATGTAAAAAATATAACTTAGGATATAACTATTCATCGTATCTGTTTTTTATTTTCTCAATTCAGTCCAAAAAGATTCGGCATATGATGACTTAAATAGCTGTTCATAAACTTCATTTTTATTTTCAGTAACTAAAGGTTTCAGTCCACCTTTAAATACTCCGCTGCTATTTATGAAATAATCTCAAAATAATGAATTTATTTGTTTAAATTAATATCAAATTAATATAAACAACTTAGTCTCTCATTATTCAGCACATAGTGTTAAAAAGTCTCCATTTAGTCGCCATTTAAAAAAGGGGCCAAAAAAGTTGCCAGGTGATTAAAAAAGGGGCAATTGGCGACTAAAGTCGCCAAACGGTAACTTTATGAACAAGACTACATCACTAAAAACTGAACTTTGCTATACAATTTGCAGAAGGTATAATAATTATTAAATCGCTAATATATCCACGCATACCTTACATATTTTTAATTTGTATTTAAGATACACGACTGTAGATTACATAAATGCAATAAGTTTTGATTTAGGACTATAAATAGAATTTTGGAATTTTTTTTTTTCGAAATTTTTATCTTAAACTTCCATAACATTGACGCCATTCGGTAAAAGACATTCACGCGAACAGATCTGTGTTCCACTAGAGCTTGGCTTTCGATTTCGATAATAATTTATATACACAAACTCCATTAAGCCTTTTATCAATTTCAGTGTTCAGTTTCGTGAAATTGCAAAAAACTCGCGAATTAATTTCGCTTTTTTACTTTCTCACAAACCAAAAAAATTTCAAAAGTATGTAACTTTGAGTAGCAATATCTCTGAGAAGGCTTTGTGAATTTTAATTATTTAAACTGTTTTCGAATTTCACATATGGCGGCTTTACGATAAACATTTTAAAAATAAGAAAGATTTTTTAAAAATACATCTTAATGCAATTGCATTTTTTAAATGCATTTTTCTTTAAATATGCTATTAAAAATTTTTAATTTTTTAATATAATTAAAAACTTTGGAATCTTTACATTAAAATAAAGGTGTCAAATTTTTGTGACGCGAAAATCTTGTATGTATAATCCAATTTTTATAAAAACATGTTCAAAATTTTTCATATAAAAATTAATTTTTTATGTTTTTTTTTTTTTTTTTTTTTTTTAATTTTCTTTAAAATTTTTATAAAAGTTAACAAAACATAAAAAGTATGCAATTTTGTATATTCATATCTCTTGAAGTTATGGATTTTTGCTATTTAAAAAGTATTCAAATATTTGTGTAGTTTTGTCAGCATTTCCAAAATCTGCTTTTCGTTCCAAAATATTTTCAAAATATTTATAGACTCATTTTTGTTAATTGCGAATTTATTAAATTTTAATTTTTCTAAAAGTGTATTTAAAAATGCTTTGTTTATTATAACTTGAAACAATAATTAGTCTGGTACATAAAGATTTACTATTTTTAACGAATTTTTAAAAAGTAACACAATAAATTTTTTTTCACAAAATATGTAAAGCTACTCCTAATACTAGAAAAATAAAATTTTTATATGAAAAAATTTCAATTAGTTGAAGAAAATGCAAAATTGTGCATAGTATGTGTGTTCGTCCCAAAAATTTGAGATTTTTATTCTAATGTAAAGATTCTAAGCTTTCCAAATATGTTAAAAAATTGAAAAAATTTAATACAATATTTAAAGAAAAATGCATTTAAAAATGCAATTGCATTAAAATTGCATTTTGAAAAAATATGCTATACATATACCAAATTTCATGCAAATCCAACCAGCCGATCAGAAGTTACAGATTTATTTCCAAAAAATTTCGATTCTGCCCCACTGTGCAATAGAAGTTACTCAATTTAATCGACAAACAAATTTTTTGTTGAAAAATAATAATTTACTTAGGCCCGTTATTATAACTTCTCAATATCTAAAGTTAGAATGTTATCGTTCACTTTAACTGTTTTTGGTTGTTATAAGTATAAGTTAAGCCAAAAGTGACTAATAAGCTAAAGGTAAGAACATCTGACCATCAACTTTTATCAGACGGTTTATGTATTCAGAGCTGCCATATTTTTTGCTTTATAAAAGAAATAAATAAAATTATATTTATTCCGCTGTAGTTTTTAGTCTGTCTATATTTATATTTGCTCTGGCGTTGTCTTTTAGTTAGCTTAAACTCATTTATTTTTAAAATTTCTTTGTTTTTTATTTGTTTATATTTCCGTTAGTGGCAGTTACGTTCAAATAGTACATGTTGCCACTACGTTAAGTGGTCAAAAGTAATCGGTTTTTGATTTGATATTGCCGTATTATCAAAATTATAAAATTTACCTTAAAACTAATGCCCAAATTACAATAGCGCGTAGTCAGCAGCAGTGTGTGCTGCCATAATCAGCTGATCATTTAGAATGCACTGTTTGTTATGATGTTGATTACATTTGGTCAGCAACAGTTTGCAGTGCTGTTTCATTTAGCCCTGTTTCTAAATTCACTGCGCTGCATTCAGATTGAGTGCGAGACAAAGAGAGTGAGCAAATAAATGAGAGGCTAAAATACACAAGTAGAATAAAGCTAGATGGTGGTTGTAAATTGTGGCTGCCTACGCTGAATTGTAATTATAACGGCAGCATCATGTTGTACTAACAGTGAACAGCTGATAATTTTTGCTACTTTGATTTTTGATACTGTTGCTGACTACGCGTAATTGTAATTTGGGCTTAAGTAGATAAAGCTCAATTTATCGTTTACTTTAGTTTATCTTACCTTTAACTATCTGATATCATAGGTAGGTTATAATAACGGCCCTTAAAAAATGTAATATAAACTAATTGAGTACTTTTTAAAGTTGTTTATAGGTATTTTTAAAGTAAGTAATTTGAAAAAAATGTGACAGAGACCACAAAATTATGTATATTTATTTCGATATATAAGAAGAATTACTAAAAATTTTATAATATTAAATAAGCAGATCATTTAAAAATTAACCCAGACAAAAAGATGTATAGAAAATTGTAAAAGTATACTATAATATATTCAATTTAAATTATTTTCTTTGATTATTATTATCTTTTTATACCCTTCACCACAGGTGTAAAGGGTATATATAAGTTTGTCATTCCGTTTGTAATTTCCACAATTTTCGTCGGAGAGCAAAAAAGTTTATATTTTCGGAATCCTTGTAAGAAGCGATGACGATTGGACCATGTCCGTCCGTCCGTCCGTCCGTCCGTGTGTCGGTTGAAATGGCGTTTATGAAGCCTACCGATAACTGACATATATAATATGTATGTCAAACGATCGGAAATGCTTTCGAGAATTTTGCTATTGGAATTCAGCAAGATAGGTTCATACAATGCGGAGATATGTTCAAAAAACCGGTTTTTTGAACCGGTTTTCCAGTTTCTGAAGCCTCTGTATACACTACGGACTTCGTTTTTACAAAGAATTCTCGGACATTTTTTTCTGAATTTTTATTCTGAAAAAATGAAATAAATCGGTTCAGTAATAACTGAGATATCGGACAAAACGCATTTTTTATTTTTTGAAGCCTTGGTTTAAGCTATAGATTTTTATTTTTATACAGATCGGTCACAAATATTTTTATAAAATTTCAGTTTTTTGAATCAGGAAGATCGGTTTATAAATGGTGGAGATATGCTTTAAAAACCGGTTTTTAGAACCGGTTTTTTAGTTTCTGAAGCCTCTGCATATACCAGGGACTTCGAATTTTTAAAGGGGGCTCGAAAATTATTTTCTGAATTTTTGTTCTGAAAAAATTAAATAAATCGGTTCAGTAATAACTGAGATATCGGGGAAAACGAATTTTTTATTTTTGAAGCCCTTGTTCAAGCTATAGATTTTTATTTTTATATAGATCAGTCATAAATATTTTTATAAAATTTCGGTTTTTTTAATAAACCAAATTCGTTCATAATCAACAGAGTTATGGCCCAAAAACAAATCTGTTAAGAATATAAATACACACACAAACATGTATATTAAGCATTGTAATGACTATTAGTGAGGTTTTTTGTTTTTTGTATAGACAAGTAGTTTAGTTATCAACAGCAGTAATATGATGAACAGGGCAAGTTTTTATATGCACAAAAAAAATTGAAATATGCGCTTGAAAAAGCACGAAAAAATGCTATAATATGCACAGAAATATGCAAAAAAAGCATGGATATGTATATAAAAACCAACGAATTTATGCATTCTTATATATTAATGTTTAAAAAATATGCACAAATACGCATTTTTTAACTTCGAATCTCTAATAGATTTCGATGTTTATAAAAATATAACTGTTTTAATTTTAAGTATCATATTTGAAGCTTCAGAATTTTTTCTTTGCAATATTTACAATGTACTCAAAATACTCACAAAAAAATGTTTAGAAATTATTTGATTGAACTCCAAAAAATCACCAAAAAGTTGTGTTTTTGTTAAGAAAACTAACTTTTGTATCCATTATATGCAAATTTATGCAAAGATTTAAAATATAAGCATTTTTCGTGAAATTCTTTTGAAATATGCAAATGCTTACTTTCCAAGCGAAAAGCTTGAAAAACTTGCCCTGATGATGAATAACAGTGTTGTTGTTGTTGTTCTTTGTATATGCAGTCTGTACAAAAATAAATAGATATGGAATTGTAGTTGTTTATTTTTAAAAACTAAAACATATCTGTTAAGAATATACATAAATACATACACAAACATGTATATTAAGCATTGTAATGACTATTAGTGACGTTTTTTGTTTTTTGTATAGACAAGTAGTTTAGTTAGCAACAGCAGTAATATAATGAATAACAGTGTTGTTATTGTTCTTTGTGTATTCAGTCAGTTTGTACATATAAAAATAAATATATATGGAATTGTTGTTGTTTCTTTTTTAAAAGCAAAGCCTGTTATGATTGTTTTTTTTCATATTCAAATTTTCTAAATTTAGATTTAGAAAATATGCAAGCATACGTTAAGGCGAAAATTTTATTAATTGTCGGTAATATGGTAATATGATGTCGATAAGATGGTAAGATGGTAATATGGTGAAGGGTATCAAAGATTCGGCACAGCCGAATCTTTTTTCAATTTCATTTTTTTTTTCATACTCTTTGTAATAAAGAAACCAATGAGTATTTTTTTTTTATAGCTATTTTGTTTACTGTGAAAGATACCTATTTTTATCGTAAATAAAAATCTTCATACAATCAAGTATCTATAATAATCTTGAAAATATTTATAGCTTGAGGCTAAGTATTAGAATAATTTACGAAAAAAAAGGAAAATATATTGAAACAAAAAACAGAGAAAAAGGATTTAGAAAATAATAAAAAGACCATAAAACAAGTGTTGACAATAAATGTCTTAAGGCTTTAAAAAATGCAAATAGAAACACCTTTTTTTTAACAGAGAGCAACGGAAAAAAAATACATTTTATAGAAAAATCTTTTAACTCATAAAACAAGAAAATATTAATTTTATTTAAAGCTTAAAATCAGTGTTATCAACTTTTTTGAAGCAAAACGCGCCGGTCATCACTTAAAAACGCGCTAAAAAGCGCTAAATTACATTTGAATAAAATTTGTTTTTATCTTATAGTTAAATATGTATTTTTTATTAAGAGCAAAACAACTTATTACATACACTATCGGACAAAATAAAGTGCGGCTTTTACTCTTGCAATTTAGTTCATAATTATTGTCTTCTAGGTGCATAATAGTCTACATTTTTGGTGTCCAGGTATTTGTCGTATTACATTCTTTTAATTCATATGCAAAAGAAGTTTTTGAAATATGTTTATTTCGAGTTTGGAGCAAAAGCGTGGTTTTAGTCATGCATTTTGTGCGACATAATAAAGTGACACTTTACATTATTTCTAAAATTTGTTATATTTTTTGATACAAAATAGAAGGCATATTCTTAAGAAGTGCTAAATTTTATTATTCTGTTCATAAATTCTATTAAAATTATTATTGCATTTGAAAAACGAGAAAAGAAGATATAGTCGGCCAAGCCCTACTATATGATACCCTACACCATTACCATCCACATAATTTTATTTTTACTTATATACAACTTACTTGTGTTAAATATTAACATAATACTAACATTTGTATGGGATTTCTGCACGTTAGTGATTTTAGGGAGATGAGTTTATATGGTAGCTATGGTCAGTTATAGACCGATCTTCATGAAATTTGGCAGACGGATTTCTGCTGATATAAAACTTAAGGCATCTATAAGTGTTTAAACTCTATTCCGGGAGGACATTTGTATGGGGGCTAGGTGAAATAATGGGCCGATCATAACCAAATTCAATAGGCTTGTGCTGAAAAAAGCATACGTACCAAATTTCATCAAATTATCTTCAAATTGCGACCTGTACTTTGCGCACAAGCTTTACATGGACAACCAGCCGACCACACGGACGGACGGACGGACATCGTTAAATCGACTCAGGAAGTGATTCTGAGTCGAACGGTATACTTTGAGGTGGGGGTCCGAAGATTTTTTCTCTGCGTTACAACTTCTGCACAAACACATAATACCCCAACCACCTTTATAATGAAGAAATTGATAGAGCAGAAATCATAAGACTACGAAGTAAAATCGTAACGATATCAATATTCTCACCAAAAGAGATTGAGTTTTATCACCTTAATTTATAAAAAAGGAAGTAATTATAAATATATTAGCTTTTACTGCCAAGAAAAGGCTCAAATATATGAGCTTTAGACGTATCGATTCTAAGTAAAAGTTATATCATTGTTGTGCTAATATAACAAAGCGTGCCGTAATAGAAAAATAATCGTTAAAGTCCCAAAACCATTCTAAAATGCAGTTATTTGGATAAATAAACATAAATCTTATTAAAACTTAAAAAAAACTGAGAAAATTTTGGAAACTGCCATGGAAAAATCTGAATTTTTAAATTTTCGTATTGGAAGATCGTATAAAAAATGTTTTCTTAAATTTGGTAAACATGAAACCCATTTGTTTGAACATTGTCTGGACAGTTAGGCTTGTAATCATTAACATTACTTCCTCATTTATCTCTCCGCTTAGAAATATTAGATACTTTCTGGAGAGAATTGCGATATAGCTTCAACTTTAAATCGCAGTATTAGGGTTTCTGGCCCTCAATATCTTATTATTTTCATTCTAAATTTTAATTTTGTATAATGAAATGTTTTTTTTTTTTTTACCTCAGATTCTAAAATATTGCACTTTAAAGACAATTACGTTAATATTAATTAATTTTCTATATTTGGAATCAAGAAATCTTACTGGATTGTGGTCGAAGACTTACTGATAATATCGCCGAATTTATCCTTATTTTTCAAATGCAATAATAATTTTAATAGAATTTATGAATAGAATAATAAAATTTAGCACTTCTTAAGAATATGCCTTCTATTTTGTATCAAAAAATATAAAAAATTTTAGAAATAATGTAAAATGTGACTTTACTATGTCGCGCAAAATGCATGACCAACACAACACATAAATATACATATTTCAAAAACTTATTTTGCATATTAATTTAAAGAATATAATACGACAATACCTGGACACCAAAAATGTAGACCATTATGCACATAGAAGACAATAATTATGAACTAAATAGCAAGAGTAAAAAAACGCACTTTAATTTGTCCGATAGTGTATATATTTGTTATTTTTTAGTTCCTGTGCAAATATTTGGTAGTAATATGCAATATTGAACATTAACGTTTTATAAAAACAATATTTAAGGAACAAAGAGAGGTTATACATTTTATAACTTTTAGTTAAAAGCTTTTAAAATTAAAAATATGTTAAATTAAAGTATGAAGGTCTTAGGCCCAACATTAAACTGCTCACTTAGTGGCCAAATCCTGTTTTAAAACTTCTTCATTTTTTCATATCTTTTCCTACGTATGAAAATTGTGGCGTCCTTAAAAATGTTTACTAAAAATTAAATAATAGGAAATACTGAATACATATCGATGGCTGCCTTTTTCGTAATTTTACAGGAGAAGGAAAATACTGAATAAAACATAAGAAACTATTAATTCAAAACAAGTACCGAAACTAATTCTAACTTTTATTTCTGGACTTTTCTACGCCTTAGTAAGTAATCTTAGATAGGGATTTTTTCATCAGTAATTTAAAATTTGAACAAATTAATGCTATAATTGGTGCTTCAAATAAAAAAAAAAAAAAAAATATTTTTCAATAGATTACTGAAAAAACTAAACTAAAAAAATTATGTCTTTTCAAATTCTTCATCTGGAGGCAGGATTGTTTTTATATAATCGGAAATTTGAGAAAATGCTTTACTTTTAGAAATACTTAGATATTTAAATTTTTTATTTCCATTTTCATTTCATCCATCTTTGTTTGGAACATTTGAGTCAAAATTTCAAATAAGAACTTTCCAACATTATAACATACAGTATTTTGATATGTGAATGTTTCACAAAAATTATTTTCCATTATTAAGTATGTATTATAATATTAATTATACATTTCAAATAAAAAAATTACTTAAAATCTGAATTTTCCTTGTATTGTTTATATTTTGCATAAAAAAATAAAGTTTCTATATTTCAAATTCAGAAAAATTTAGAAAACAAGATTAAAATCTGCAACAAAAACTAACCGAATACAAAACGCGCTAATTTAGCGCCTTTTTAAGAAAAAGCGCTGAAGTAAAAAAATGCGACTTTTGGGTTGCTGAAAAGCGCTGAATCTAGGGTGAAAAGCGCTGAAATGGCAACGCTGCTTAAAATGTATTTTTAAAATTCTCATACTACTTTTAATTTAAATTTTGTAATTTAATAATAATAATAATAATAATAATAATAATAATAATAATAATAATAAAGGTGTTATTATTTGTGGTGTTAAAATTTAAATAGAAAATATTGTTTTGTTTATTAATCATCAGTGCATTTCCTATTTTCACACATATACGCATACATAAAACACAAAAGTCATTTCCGTTATGCAAATGAATTAAATTTAACACTTGTGTTTGTTCTAAGGAAATAACTGATAATAATAATTTTGTTTAAGTTAGGGAGAGAGAAATTAATTAATTTAGGGAGATTATATTGTAATAAACAAAGGGATTAAATTTAATATTTGATATATTTGTCTTATTTTTAATAACAAATCCAGAAAAATTTAATCTCCTTCGTGTACTTTTTTAATTTTTAACATATTCCTTAAGCACATATTTTACTTTCAATTTCTTATATTAAAGGTACTTTTGAAAAAAGAAAAGTAATAAAAATTCGATAGCAGTTTTCTTTTACTTTTTTTATTTTTTCTTTTTTTGACCAATTTTAAGTATAAAACAAATGACCCTTTGTGCCACACAATATGTTCACAAGTGGCATGTTCTTATGCTTGTCGTTCATTCGTTTGCCTGGTTGAAAGGTTTGTTGGTTTGTTAGTTAAAGCCAAAGCAACAGCAGCATCGACTATAGTATCGTTAGCAGACGAGTTAAATGTAGCCAGCAGGAACAGCAGTGGTAGTTCTCTTACCCACAGTAGGTTAAGTCTAATTTACAGCTTTTCTGCTTAAACAGACATTTGCCGTTAAATATATTATAGAATTTTTTTTCTCCATTTTTTTTTTTTTTAACATGAGATTTACCTTAAAAATTTTAGATTTTGGGTTTTTTATTTTCTCCTTTTTTTTTTTTTTTTTTTTTGTTTGAGGAACTAAACGATAAAATGGTAAATGTTGTAAAAGGTAACTGAGAATAAAATAAAATTTAACACATTTTTTTCTTTTTTGTGGGCTCTTACAAAGTCTAAGCTTTTAAAAGGGTGAGAATATAATAAAATTAATGTAAAATCGAAAAAAAGTAGAGTTAAAGAAAAATCAATATCAAGTGCATGCTATATTTTTTTAGATTTTATTTATTTACTGTATAAAACCATTTTCACTTTTAGCCAACATTTTCACACTTGGTTTCTCGCATTAATGTTTTCTTTTTTTTTTTTTCTAAAAATGTTAGTTTCTGGCTTTTTCTATTGCACTTTTTTTGGCAGAAGGCACATAAATTGTAATCATAAAACCTCATATCTTCAAACTATAACAGTTTGCATATGAACAAATAGTAGAGATTAAAGAAAAATTTATGAAAACTATATAAAAACTGGAATGCAAGTAATGAAATTTTTAATAAAAGAGTGATTCCATTTCAAAATAAACCGCAATCTGATATGAAATTCATTGCATATATTCAATGAAATTTCGGATAGTTATTATTGAGGTATTTTCCGACTGTTTTGGAGTACAAGTGTTTAGCTGGTCTAGGGGCAGGAAGAGAACATCCGAAATTGGTCAACTCTTTTAATTATTTCTTATATAATATTCAGGTGACCCATTTCGGAGGTCGTCCCCTTTGCCCCGAGACCAGGTAGAAACTTGTGCTCCTCCAAAACAGTTGAAAAGTACATCAGCAAATATATTTATTTTTTCAAAAATTACACTAAATTATAAAAAAAAAAAAAAACACGTAGAAACTGCTGTGCCCTTATGTATATAAAATGCTGCAGCACACATTTACTATAGAAATTGAGGAAAATGAGCACAGTTCGCTGAAGGGGATCAGGCTTCAGTTAGTTCTTAAACGATTGTGTAAAGTATTTATACAAGTATTTGGTATCATTGGAAGGGTTATTACTTGAAAATTAATAATACATAAATAGTAAATTATTATATAATAAATTTTTCGTTAAATTAATAAAAAAAAAAAAAAAAAAAACAAAAATTGTTTCTGTTCAGTGTTATTTTGTAAAAAAAAAAAAATAATAATATTTAAACTTAAATAAAATCTATATTACTTAAGCAATAATTATGAAATTTTAGTATACTACAAAAAAAGTTATCCTTAAATTCCGAAATACCCAAAATTCCAGTTCATAAAATGGTAGTAATTAAATATTTTTTGTGTATTTAGTGAACATATGTAGGTTACAGTGCCTTGACTAAAATTGAAGTTTGATATGTTTTAAGCTAATTCTCAAAATATTTCGGTTCAATTATTTAATTTACGTGAGCTGGACCACTTTTAAAATACCTCCAAAAATATGGTTTTCGATCGACAGTATACATAGTTTTTAACTTTTTGTCAAAAAAATTACAACATATGATAAAAAAAACGATGTCTACTATACATTGAACAAAAAATAATTTAAAATTTGTTTTCATTTTCGCGAAATTAAAATTTTTGTGAAATTTTCAATGATTTTATTTTAAATAGTATTTTATTAAAGTTGGAATATTTTGAACATTTTCCATCGTAAATTATATTTTAGCGCATCATTGGAAAGCTTTCACTAAATACTATTGATACGTGCATTCATTGAACCCTTCAGTTGCACAAATAATATTTTGGGATTTCCAGTCCATAATTGGTTAAGTTAACTTTTATACCTAATAAATGGTTACTAAAGGACATACATGTCCTCAAAAGCATAAATTTATCAAAAAAGCGGCGAATTGCTGTAAAATGGCGGTTAAATTTAAAAAACTTCTTTTTATTCGATTATTGTCGCAGTTTTAAATGAACTTATTATGTTTTTCATAAATTTATCAATATTTAAGTGTATTAAGTATTTGCAGGTGACTTATTTTCAAAAATTGCAAAATTAATCTTTTGGGAACTAATTGCATGAAATTGACCCTCTAGCTCTTAATGGGTTAAATAAATGTAATGTTCATTACATTAAAATCTAATATAATGACTGAAATATATAAAATTACATGTTTAAAAAACAGAAAATATGGTAAAAAATATTAGTAAAATCTTAATATTCTGCGACTGAAAAGAGACATAATATTTATTTAAATGAATATTGAAGGGCGTAATATGCCTTTGTTATAATTTGAAGTTAATTTTCTTATAACTAAAATTTTGATAATAATATTGAAATAAATATGTAAAAATATGTTTTAAAAATGGTCCAGCTCACGTAAATCTTAATATTGAAATGTAATATTCTGGAAATCATATAAGAACATACTAATCTTCATTTCTAGAGGGGTACATTTGCAACCTTTTTTCGTGAGGCACTTTAATATAGGTATGTAATCAAGGTATTTTTTGTTTTAATTTCAGCTTTGACATTTTTGAGCTCCACAAAAAACTAAAACAATACAAATTAAATTTAACGAAATTCTGCTAGGGTTTGCGGGGAAACAGTTACCCCAACTGCCCTCGGATTTGTTTTGCATGCATTTATGTTAAGCATTCTTTTAGGAACATGAAAAAAATGTATGGTCCAGAGGTAAATAATGAATTTTAAAGTAAAAAATTTGACCACCTTTAAAAAAAAAAAAAAAAAATAGCGAAAGATCACAATTTTTTTTTTTTTTTCAAATTTTCTATTTCAAAATAATATAACTTTTTATCTAAACCTCATAGTTATACGATTCTTGCATTTAAATTTTATACAGAATCCAGAGAATATTTTAGAAAAATTTTGGAACTCAAATTGTGCCCGCCAAGTTAAAAAGAAAATATGTCCCAAAAAGGGTCAAGGGTTGACTTCGGTCCAAATGTCTCTTAAAGTAAAAAAGATATCCAACACATGTACGGATATTTTTTGTAGAGAGATTATAAGAACTATCTATGTGCAAAATTTTTTTTCAATCAAATCATAAATGAAATTTTGTCGATTTTTTTTAAAAAATTTCATACCCGAGGTGACCAACTTTTGAGGTACGCTCCCAGACGCCCTAAGGACCTGCGCTCCTCACTCAATTGAAATAAGCCTCAGGATTGTCCATCCTAAATTACATTCAAATTCATTCAGCAGTTCTAAAGTTACAGAATTATTTCCAAAAAAAAAAAAAAAAAAATCGTTTTGGGATCACTGTGCAATAGAGTGTCCCGTAGACAAAAGGAAGACCCCTCAAACGATGCGTAAAAATAAGCTTAATATGGGAAAATTAGTAAAAACAAAAATAAAAAATTTAAGTTGATCTTCAGTTCCCTACCAGCGCACGTTGGGGTAAAATTTGTGAAAAGTGGCGCTTAATTAAATTTTAAAATTTTAAGTTTTGTAATAAAGTTGGATACCGAATAAAAATAAACAAAATTATGTATCAATATCAATTAAAATCTTTAAGCTAGGTGGTTTTGTTTTCTTATAAGGAGCTGTCAAAGTTAAGATTTTTTTTACATTTTTTAAAAATAGTAAAAAATTCCATTTTCATCAGCTTTCAGCGTATTTATTTTAAGCAAAAAGTTTTTTAAAGTAAAAATTCAAAATGAAATTCAAAAGATCAGTAGTATTTTGAGTTTAGAAGCGGGATCTAATATTCGCATCACGAGGGGAACTATAGGGGTTCAAAATAGGGTACTAGTGTCATGGAAAAATTTGAACCACTAGCGAATTTTTGTTCCTTACCCGATTTCCAAGATTTTTATATCACTTTAAATTCCTTGATAGATTCTTTAGAAAACATGCTTGCATGTGCTACTTATCTTATATATTTTTCGAGTTATATACATTTGAATTTTCAAAAATCTAAATTTTACAAGATCTTGGTTATGATTTTTCCATATATAGCCAAATATTTTCAACCTATTTTATTGTATTTTATGTACACAGAAAAAAGTCACCAATTAACAAGTATGTATGAAAATAATTCATTCAATTAAAAACTTGTTTAAAATTGCACCTTTCACCAAAATGATTATATCAATTACTAAAAACTGTAAAAAATACAAAACAGAAAAAATTTCCCAATTAATAAATTAATTAAATCAATCAAGTAGTTGATTGGATGATCAATAAAAACGTGATCACTAAAATATTGATATCACATTTCCCTGAATTAACCGTCATTTTCGACCCCTTGTAATGTACAAAGTAGATAGATAAACACCTAGCCATAACTCCTCAAGGTAATTCTCTTCAAAGCCAGACTAATAACCAAGGATTGTTATAGGGATAGGACTACGGGAGCCTTTAAAGTGCTAGCAACAGTGGTGTGGGGGGGTTCGGTCCTTTCCTATAACTCCGCATTTTCACTACATAATTTTTTATTATAGACTCCCTATTTATTTATCTTTATGATGTCAGGGCCAGTATGACTAGAAAAATATTTTATGCCCCATCTAGTCACTTATTAAATTATTAACACAAAATGATGCCAGCAAGTTTAATCCTATAAAACAATCTCTCTCAGGTGTTAATGAGAGAGGAAGCCTCGTGACCCACGCCTGCCTATGTTTCATGGCCTAAAGTTTTATGAAACCCCAAAATTAACACAACTTTTCAATACCTTACACTATTTCCTCAAATACGCTGAAAGAAAACACCCTTAATTTCTTCACTTTAGCAATTCATTGAGCAGGTATTAAACAGTTTATTTATAATATTTTATATTCATAAAAATATAAATTTTAACTATAATGTAATTTATAACTTCGTAAATAAATAGATAAAAATGTTATATTACAAAACCTAAACATACCTCAATGGGTTAATGGTTGAAATTTTGAATTATTTGGCAAAACAGATTAATCATATCATAGATAAGAGAAGCAAAAACTAAGTTAAAAGAAAAAAATACGTGAAGAAGAAAAAAATAAATTATTAGATCTCTTCTCTTATAAAGAATTTAAGTTACAATGTAAATTGTAATTATGTTAATAACATAAACTCAATTTTTGTGTTATCAATTACATAACATTATATTATTTGTTTTTATTCATTCTGTGTTATGTTGATATTTATTGTTTTCTTTCTTTTATGAATGAAATGCACAAATTACGTTTATATAAACCAAAATTGAAATTATGTTAATAACATTGATCTTGTTAAAATTTTAATAATTTTTTTCTGTTATTCTCTTTAAGTTATTATTATGTTTATTATTTTTAGTTGTTGCTTCTTTTAATTTTGAAATAAAAATGCAAGAAATATAAACAAAAGTTGATGATTTAACTTACCCCATATGTATCCGATGAAGGCCTTCAGCAGTACTTGATGTGGTGGGTAGTTTAAGTTTATGATAAGATTTGCTGCATGAGATCTTGCATTAAAGGTTCAATTTGTTTTGCCAATTAGTTAGTAAATAGTTATATATGATAGTAAATTTAAGTATATTTATAGGTTTTAGATATTAGATTAGGGTTAGATTGAATATTACCTCATGACAAAAAATATGTTTAGTAACTATTCATTAAACATATTTAATATCATTTTAAGAGAATTATGGAAACATAGGTAGTATACTATTGAATGTTAATATTGTGAATAAAATAAATATTAATGGAAGAAATTTATAATAGTTTAGTTAATCATGTATTTTGAATTATATATTAGATTAAGTAGGTTAATTTTGAAAACATTACAATTAATTTATATAATGTAGACAATATTTAGATAATTAGAATAATTTTGGTAAAATATGTAAAGAATGTAAATAAATTCATGACATTATGTAAAATAATTTCACGAATATGTAGATAATATATTTTACATTATGTAGAATAATTTAGAAATAATGTAGTTAATTACAATATTCAACGAAATAAGTTAAGTATATTATGGGTTTAGAAAATTTTTAGATAATATAGAATAATTTATAAACTATGTAGGGAATGTATAATAATTACGAAAATAATATAATAGGTTAGAAAATTAACAATATAACAAAATTGTAGAATAATTCGAAACGAGTAGAACTCTCGAAACGATTATATAATATAGGTTATTTTAGACTATGTGTAATGTGCTTTTAGAAAAATTATTTAAGTATACGATTTTATATTGTTATTATTTAGTTAATTTGTATAATTTTTAATGTTATTTAAATGTATTTAATGCAATTTTCGACTTTGTTTTAATCAATTAGGGCTATTGTTGTGTAATTTTTGATAAATTAGAATAGGTTAGGATTTTTGTATTAAATTTTTTTTTTTTTTTTGTTATAATTGGCAATTCAAGTTGAGTTGAAGTTTCCAAATTGATGTTCATGAAAAATTGGGATGAAAGTTCCCCCGTCTAGGATTTATGGAGCGTTATAGAATTCCTCTAAGTTTTAAGATGTTTAGTAAGATGATGTAAGATTGATGTGTATATGAGAAGATGTTTTATAACTGCGTACTACACTTTCTCGAAATATCTATAGCTCCATGTGATTCGCTACGAATCAGGCTGGATTTATAGGTTAGATGACGTAACAATTTCTGTGTCATTAAAAATTTGTATAAGTTTCACTCTATTAAGAATATGTATTGCACCTTTTTACCTTGATTTTCTTTATTTTTGATGAAAGTATTATAATTTTTCCTGCACTATTTCTTTGTTAAAATGTTGATAGATTGATGCTGTATCATTAATTTTATATACCACAAGTATCGAAACTAGTAACTTTCAATAAGGGAAACTATTTTTAATATTTTTAATCTGAATACTTCCAAACTCAATTGAAAAAGAACTTTAAAGTTTTAAGTTGCTTGCCTTTGGACCTCGTTTTAGATATGTATGAAATTTGGGCAAAAGAGAAGTCAGAAAACTTCTGATCGAAAACGATGTTGTAACAAAAAGTAGTAGTTAATTGTTATCTTACTAAAAGGTTTACTAATGTTACTACTTATACTATTACCAACATTGCATATACATTTTTTTATATAGATTTTAATCAGTAACTTTAACAGATATTTTCAAATATTTAATTTTTTCTAATGGTTTTTATCTTATTTGTTACAAATGAAATTAAAAATTATTATTATTTAATTGGGGATGATTTATTCCAACTTAATAATGATGTTCATCCTGGACGCAAACCACTTACTACCATTTCTCTTCATGCAAATTTACAACTATGTAATAATCATGTTCTCATTAAATAAGAGAGAAATGAAATGAATTAAGAAAAAACATAGAAAATATAACGCAAATAACAACAAGTTTAATAAAAAAAATAAAATAAAACACTAAAACAAATTTGTTACAAAAAAAATGTTATGCTCTTTTTTAAGAGTATTTTTTTTAATATAGCAATTTGAGTAAAGATAAGTAATATTATTTTTATAATTATAACTACTTTTAAAATTTATAATCAAGTTTTTTTTTTTTTTTTTTTTTGTAATATACATTACCCAATTGGAAAGTTCTTGAAAAAAATCTTTCTATATATACCATTAAAGCGAAAATTTGATAATTTAAATTGGAAGCTAATTATATTTTATAAAACAAGAAATCAAACGTTACTATATCTAGCAAAATAGAATTTCTAATTTGGGGAAAAATGGAGATATGAATTAGCAATTTGTTATGAACATTTATGTCTCTATTTCTATCAAACGACCATTACAAAACCAAGCAATTTTTAAGTTTTACGCGATAAAATTGAATGGAAAAAAGGGAGTTAAATTCTTATATCTTTTCCATGGTATGTTCCAATGGGTTTACCTTGAAGGTCCTCTAAAATGTAGTAGTGATTGCCAACTTTTTCTTTAATTCGGGCTTTAATAAATAGAGGTGAGAGTTTAGAGTTAAAGTGTTTTTCGGCACTACTTTGTGAAAAATTTCTCCTAAAAACTACTTGCCCTATATCAAAATTTTGAGGTCTAGACCTAAGGTTGTATTGTCTTTGGTTTTTCTCTTGAGCCTGTTTAATACATTTTCGAATGTCTTGGCGAATCAATTGAAGGTTGTCATCCCTCGAAATTTTTGCTGTAGGTTCGCTCAAAAGGTGTAGTTTTCTCAACAATTCGTATGATGTTGCGTGGGTTATCATATCAAATCCGAATAGTGCGTGGAAAGGTGAACTATTAATGGCCTGGTGATATGAATTCCGGAGGGCACAACTGATCTCGCTGAGTTTCTCGTCCCACAAACGTTGATCAGACTTGAGATATGCTCTGATTCCTGCAATAAGAGATCTATTTACGCGTTCAGAGGCATTGGATTGGGGGGAGTAAACCGCAGTGTATACATGTTTAATACCATAACTTGTTAAAAAGGCGTTTATATCATTTGCTCGGAACTGGCTGCCATTGTCGCTGACAACGATTTCAGGAACTCCATACACATGGAAAATATGTTTTTTTAAAAAATCCTGAATTGCAGCTGAGGTGAATTTGCGCAAAGGACAAAGCCAATGGAATTTTGTTAGATGATCTAACACTATTAAAAGTCCTGTGTAGCCTGATTTGCTGCGAGGATATGGACCAAGTATGTCAATAAAAAGGCGCTGGAATGGACGTTCAGATATTGCAGAGTTTCCCATTGGTGGTTTCATTAAAAAATTGGGGGCTTTTGTGGTTTTACAAACCTCGCACTCACGTACATAATTTCTTACATCGCGTACCATTCCAGGCCAGAAAAAGTATCTCCTTAATAACTCTAGCGTCTTGGCCATACCTCCATGGGCTTTAACTGGTGTATCGTGGGCTTTAGTTATGGTTTCCTTTCGCAATTTATATGGTACCCATAACTTCCAACAGAGCTGTTCTTGTTCTTCGTTGCCATCATAATGTTCGTTACGATAGTAAATATATTTATCACAAATTTTGACATCAGGATATTTGGATGGATTTTCAGAGACTTTTTGCTTTAAACTTATGTATTCGGCATCTTCAAAATATGGAGAGTCTAGATTGATTTCCGGTTCAACTATTTCTAAGCCTGCAACATCATTGGAAGGAATTCTCGAAAGAGCGTCTGGCACAACGTGGTCCTTGCCTTTTCGGTGGCTGATGCTAAAATTATAAGCTTGCAGCTTAAAAACCCACCTGGCCAATCTTCCGCTTAAGTCTGGCTGCCGCATAAGCCATAACAGACTTGAGTGATCTGTTATCACCTCAAACTCCTGCATTTCTAAATAACATCTAAATCTTTTTATTGCTTCGATTGCAGCAAGACATTCTCTCTCTGTTACGCTATAATTTCGTTGTGCAGTATTAAGTTTTTTGCTCATAAACGCAATTGGACGTTCTTCACCTTTATCATCCAACTGAACTAATACTGCACCAATTCCGAAATCACTGGCATCACAGTGAAGAAAAAATTTCTTGCTGAAATCAGGATTGGTTAATACAGGAGCTGAGGTGAGTAACCTTTTCACGTTCTCGAATGCTTTTTGAGCCTCATCTGTCCATTTAAAGACTTTTTTCGTTGACAGAACTTCAGTTATTGGGTATACCACTGACGAGAAGTTTTCGATGAATCGCCGATACCACCCCGCCAATCCAAGAAAGCCTCTTACTTGCTTTAACGTTTTTGGGACAGGCCAGTTGTTTATAGCAGAAACTTTTTCGGGATCAGTTGTGATACCACCGTTCCCTATCACGTATCCTAAATAATTCACTTTCGTCACGCAAAATTTGGATTTTGATACATTAAGTGTTAAATTGGCTTTTCTAAATTGAGAAGCTATGCGAATTAAAACCTCCATATGTGATGTGAAATCTTCCGAAACGATAACTAGATCATCCAGATACCCAAAGACAGAATGCCGAAGATCTGGTGGAATGATCTCATCCATTAGCCTGCACATTGTCTGAGGAGCATTGCACAGTCCGAAAGGCATAACTACAAATTGGTAGAGTGGCCTTCCCGGAACTGTGAATGCTGTCAGACTCTTGGATTTTTCGTCCAAGGCAATCTGCCAGTAGGCATCTTTCAGATCTAGTTTCGTGATGAGATTGGCCTGTGGAAGTCTTGCAAAAATCCCCTCTAGGTTTGGTAGAGGATAAGCATCCTTTTTGGTTACAGAATTAACCTTACGAGCATCTAGACAAAGACGGACCTTATTTGGTTTTACAACCAAACGCATTGGTGAACTCCAGGGTGATGTGGATGGTTCTATCACCCCAAGTGCCAACATACGGTCAAGTTCACCAAACATCAGTTTCTCAACTGCGGGAGAAACCGGATAGAACCGTGACTTGATTGGTGTAGCTTTACCTACATCAATCGAGTGTCTAATAAGACTGGTTCTCCCTAACCCTTGTTTCTCAAAATTCGGAAAAAGATTTATAACAGCTTTTAGCTGTTGACGTTGGCTATCCGTTAAAGGATATAGATTTTCATCTAAGGAAGTTTTTGATTCAGAATTATTTTCAGACAAAATTTCGGACTTCTTTGTGAGATCGGATAGATCGGATATGGACATGTTGGACGTTTTATTAAAAGAAATTATGTCAACAGACCCAACAATATCTGGAAACAGTGCAAATTTCCTCCAAAAGTCAATCCCCAGAATCAATCTTTGTGATATGGAAGGTATCACAAATAATTTAATTCTTTGACACTCATTTTTAAAATAGATTTCAACATCAAGCCAGCCACAAACTTGTTGCAACTTGCCATCAGCGGTTTTAACATTCGATTTACATTTCGTATAGCAACTAAATTTAGAAAAGTCATTTAACGCCAATTCTGCCCCAACGCAACTAACATTCGCTCCTGTATCAAGTAAACCTAGCTCTTCAAAATTTAAAAACTTCACCTTTGCATAATACCTCAAATCCTTTGGATTTGAAATAATAGAGGAAATCAAAAATTTACGACAAAGTTTCCTATTTTTATAAAATTTTCGCAAACGTGTGGTAGATCGTTTAGATTTCTTAGGTACATTTTGAGACAAAACAGATATATTAAAAATTTCATTCCTTTTTCGAATATAATTTTCCCATCTCTTATGATATGGGATTTTAGGGCCTATTATATTAGAAATATCAATATCATTATCAAGAAACGTATTATTATTATTACGCTTAAGTATGGTAATGGGTTTGTTTTCTAAGTCTTTTGTTTTTTGAAGATCAGGGTGAAAACTGTCACAATCAGTGTTTATAGCTTTGTCGCATTTGGTAAAAGTGGAATAAATGGGATTTATATTTTGTCCTTCTGTGGACCGGAAGGTCGGAAGTTTTTTGTATCCCTATTTTTGCCCATTTTACAATTCAAGCAATTCGGTTTGTACATATTTTTTAAACCGCAACCGTAACAGAATACGGTTCGGTCTTCAAGGCAGTTTTGCCAATGATGGCCAACTTTATCGCAGTTCCAGCATTTGGTCGTCATCTCGTTGCTTTGAATTGCATCAACAGACGAATCAAACTCTAAGTTTTCATCAAAATTTTCATTGGCAGAATCAATGTCTGCAATATAACGCCGAGGCATAACATTTTGGTTTCGTAAGGAATGAGTTTTACGTACCGATTCCTCACTAAGAAAATGCTCTCGCATCTGTACAAGTTTGCGTAAATGGGAGATGGAATGGATCGGTACATATAACAAATCTTGCCTAATTTCGGGACGTAAATTCCGAGCGATAATTTCTATCAACTCCATGTCTGACATGGGAGTTGGAAGACGATCCATAATAGACAAAATTGATTCGTAGAATGAATCAAAGGTTTCCCCTGGCTTTTGTTTGCGATTACGCACTTCTTCTCTTATATCAAATGACGACTTGTATTCTTTGTACTGGCTCCTGATAGCGTCACAAAATTCTTCCCACTTTATGGCCTTGACTTGTTTATGGTAGCGCCAGTACCAGTCGCGTGCCTTTCCCGTAAGAAGAATGTGTAAGTTTTTACAAATCACGCTGAAATCCCCGTTAAAATTGTCTGTTGTGAGTGATCTTAATCGGTATAAAAATTCCTCTACATGTAAACCTGTTGATGAACCGTCAAATTTCAGGTTCCAGTTCTGAATGACTGAGGTAATTTTATCACTATGCATAGAACTACCACTTAAATTAGAAATTGCAATTGGCGAAATTGTGTAGGGATTGTTATCATTTAAGCGAGTTTGTTGCCTAGGAATTTCATTAAAATTTGTTCGATTTTGAGAACTAGCATATTGATTGTTATTATTTGGCATACCATTAGAAGTTGCTGGTGGTACAAAGTTTAAATTTCTTAACAAACGATTCAAATTTTCCTCAATTAATCTATTTATTTCATTGTAGTCTATACTACTGGTATTGGGTTGTGGTGTTGTAGGATTCATATCTCTAATCGGTGACTCTAATACGTTTTCGTTAGTTATATTTGGATTTATTTCAGGTAATGCTGAAGCTCCTTCTTGAGAATTTGTAAATGCCTGATCATTCTGAGAAGTGGTCTCAGGAAAAATGTTTCGTTGAGAACTACGTGTATTGTAGTGCTTTGCTAAAGCACCTCTAGGTTTACTTTTAGTTGTTGGTCTGACAGACGAGAGTCTTGTAACTATAGTTAATTTTCTAAGTTCTGAGAGTTGACAAGGTCTTTTACATTCAGGACATTCTGAATTTGAAGACAACGACGACTCTATGCAGTTTCGGTGAAACGCATGTGAGCATACCTGAATTATCAAGCAATCTGCACCTTCAACCATAGTTTGGTGGCAAACATGGCAAACGGAAGGTTCAATTTGAAGCGTTGCCAAAGGCAATGGTGGTGGTAAATTTAAGTCGGGTGAAGTTTCAAAAGTAGACATTATGAAAAAGTTTAAACTAAACCCCAATTATTAAACTCAAGAAAAAAAATATGAGAATGAGAGACATTTCCTTCAAACTTCAAATAATGTATTTTAAATAGACACTAAATATTCAAATCGATTATTAGAAACTAAAATTTATATAATATAACCAAAAAAAAAAAAAAAAAAAAAAATTATCAAATAGCAAATAGTTTCTTACAGTTTGTTTAGATATTTAGAACACCAAAATGTATAATGCTATTAAATGTAAATAGTATATAGATATAGCAAAAATTTTGTTTGCAATATCATTAAAAAAAACATGAAAAAAGAGTAATCTTTTGAATAGAAAAAAAAATAAAAGTTTAAATTTTTAACTTTTTTGCTCTAAGTAAAAAAGACCTTCTTTATTAAAATAGAAATTTGAAAATTGATACTAGTTTCCAGATTCTAAATTATATAAAATTATATTATATATAAATTATAAAAAAAAATTTTTCAAATTTGTTTTTCAAATATAAAAGAAAAATTAATTTCTTTTTGACAATATTAATTATTATTGTTGGAAACCAAAATTTATCATTATTTTTAAAAATTAATTTATATATAAGCAGAATTTTTCAAAAGCTATGCAATGAATCTTGAAAATAGCTTATTAAATGAAATGAAAATAATGAGATTATGAAATTTAAAGGTTATGTATAAATCAAGGCTATTATTAATAAAAAGAAAAAGTATTATATTACCAAATTAAAAATGTACGTGAAACGAAGTATCAAAAATCTTAGTTTATATTTTAAATAGTTATCTTTAATATTGTATGTCTCTAGATAATCTAAATGTGTGGTTACCAAAAAAGATATATATATGATAATAAAATTCAAATACTGAAATATAGTTTGAGAAATTTATCACAAAATTATTGGTGCCCAAGGGCACAATCCTTCAACTTATCAAAAAGAGAAAAGCCTAATAAATTTTGCAAACGAACTAAAAAAATAATATTAAGAAGAAATTCTGTTTCCAGAAATTTAACAAACAAAGATTTTTTTTTTTTTTAATTTGTAAATTAAACCAATAGATCGAAATCAAAAGAAAATTGAATGTTTATTAACACTTCTAAAAATATTTTTAATCAAATAAATTCAATAAATTTCGGTACTAAAAGTAATTTTTAATGTTATTTTTACAAAATTTTTAAACCAAACATACGATTATATGGGTAATTTTAAAATAAGTTTTTAAAGTAGTATTAAACTTTATGATATTTCTCACTATTCCAAAGTATTAAGTTTGGATTTAAGAAAAAAATTGTTCTTAAAACCGATTAAGTAATAATTTTCAAGAGAAAAAGTAATTTTATATACACGAACGGGTGTTTTCTTAAGCATAAAGGTTAGTGTAAGACATTGTTATAGGATTGAATTTACTGACATTGGATATCAAAACTGGTCTATAGTCTATTGCACAACAACGAAAAATGAATTAAAACTCTTCACAGCCATAGCTTGATATTTTTAATTTCGCTCATAGCTTAATATCCCCAAAGGCATTGGTTATTAAATCGCACATTGCAAAATTAATAAAGTCCTTCATGCACTAGGGTCGCTAAATTCGCTATAAAAACTTTTAATCACCAATCCTTGTTGAACAATATTGCATAAACTTACAAGTGTCATATACGTACTAAACTTGTCAGAGAAAAGATCTTTAAGCGTTAAGCGGTCAACCTATTCGAAACTTTATCCCTCAAATAGTTGAAAGAGTCCAGCAAAATCTTAAAGATTATTCTTTAACAAACCTGTATCATCTACTATAATTGAAAGTTAAGCTAAAAAATTGAAATTTATTTTATTAAAACTGAATATTTTGCAGAGCCGATAAAAATTTAACGTCCTATCGGCCCCACGTTGGGCGCCATATTATATGTAATGTACAAAGTAGATAGATAAACACCTAGCCATAACTCCTCAAGGTAATTCTCTTCAAAGCCAGACTAATAACCAAGGATTGTTATAGGGATAGGACTACGGGAGCCTTTAAAGTGCTAGCAACAGTGGTGTGGGGGGGTTCGGTCCTTTCCTATAACTCCGCATTTTCACTACATAATTTTTTATTATAGACTCCCTATTTATTTATCTTTATGATGTCAGGGCCAGTATGACTAGAAAAATATTTTATGCCCCATCTAGTCACTTATTAAATTATTAACACAAAATGATGCCAGCAAGTTTAATCCTATAAAACAATCTCTCTCAGGTGTTAATGAGAGAGGAAGCCTCGTGACCCACGCCTGCCTATGTTTCATGGCCTAAAGTTTTATGAAACCCCAAAATTAACACAACTTTTCAATACCTTACACTATTTCCTCAAATACGCTGAAAGAAAACACCCTTAATTTCTTCACTTTAGCAATTCATTGAGCAGGTATTAAACAGTTTATTTATAATATTTTATATTCATAAAAATATAAATTTTAACTATAATGTAATTTATAACTTCGTAAATAAATAGATAAAAATGTTATATTACAAAACCTAAACATACCTCAATGGGTTAATGGTTGAAATTTTGAATTATTTGGCAAAACAGATTAATCATATCATAGATAAGAGAAGCAAAAACTAAGTTAAAAGAAAAAAATACGTGAAGAAGAAAAAAATAAATTATTAGATCTCTTCTCTTATAAAGAATTTAAGTTACAATGTAAATTGTAATTATGTTAATAACATAAACTCAATTTTTGTGTTATCAATTACATAACATTATATTATTTGTTTTTATTCATTCTGTGTTATGTTGATATTTATTGTTTTCTTTCTTTTATGAATGAAATGCACAAATTACGTTTATATAAACCAAAATTGAAATTATGTTAATAACATTGATCTTGTTAAAATTTTAATAATTTTTTTCTGTTATTCTCTTTAAGTTATTATTATGTTTATTATTTTTAGTTGTTGCTTCTTTTAATTTTGAAATAAAAATGCAAGAAATATAAACAAAAGTTGATGATTTAACTTACCCCATATGTATCCGATGAAGGCCTTCAGCAGTACTTGATGTGGTGGGTAGTTTAAGTTTATGATAAGATTTGCTGCATGAGATCTTGCATTAAAGGTTCAATTTGTTTTGCCAATTAGTTAGTAAATAGTTATATATGATAGTAAATTTAAGTATATTTATAGGTTTTAGATATTAGATTAGGGTTAGATTGAATATTACCTCATGACAAAAAATATGTTTAGTAACTATTCATTAAACATATTTAATATCATTTTAAGAGAATTATGGAAACATAGGTAGTATACTATTGAATGTTAATATTGTGAATAAAATAAATATTAATGGAAGAAATTTATAATAGTTTAGTTAATCATGTATTTTGAATTATATATTAGATTAAGTAGGTTAATTTTGAAAACATTACAATTAATTTATATAATGTAGACAATATTTAGATAATTAGAATAATTTTGGTAAAATATGTAAAGAATGTAAATAAATTCATGACATTATGTAAAATAATTTCACGAATATGTAGATAATATATTTTACATTATGTAGAATAATTTAGAAATAATGTAGTTAATTACAATATTCAACGAAATAAGTTAAGTATATTATGGGTTTAGAAAATTTTTAGATAATATAGAATAATTTATAAACTATGTAGGGAATGTATAATAATTACGAAAATAATATAATAGGTTAGAAAATTAACAATATAACAAAATTGTAGAATAATTCGAAACGAGTAGAACTCTCGAAACGATTATATAATATAGGTTATTTTAGACTATGTGTAATGTGCTTTTAGAAAAATTATTTAAGTATACGATTTTATATTGTTATTATTTAGTTAATTTGTATAATTTTTAATGTTATTTAAATGTATTTAATGCAATTTTCGACTTTGTTTTAATCAATTAGGGCTATTGTTGTGTAATTTTTGATAAATTAGAATAGGTTAGGATTTTTGTATTAAATTTTTTTTTTTTTTTGTT
The DNA here is from genome assembly GCA_951394005.1 of Protophormia terraenovae. NCBI lineage: Eukaryota > Metazoa > Arthropoda > Insecta > Diptera > Calliphoridae > Protophormia > Protophormia terraenovae. Next base: position 102,995,749 of record OX596074.1, read on the forward strand.
ATAATTGGCAATTCAAGTTGAGTTGAAGTTTCCAAATTGATGTTCATGAAAAATTGGGATGAAAGTTCCCCCGTCTAGGATTTATGGAGCGTTATAGAATTCCTCTAAGTTTTAAGATATTTAGTAAGATGATGTAAGATTGATGTGTATATGAGAAGATGTTTTATAACTGCGTACTACACTTTCTCGAAATATCTATAGCTCCATGTGATTCGCTACGAATCAGGCTGGATTTATAGGTTAGATGACGTAACAATTTCTGTGTCATTAAAAATTTGTATAAGTTTCACTCTATTAAGAATATGTATTGCACCTTTTTACCTTGATTTTCTTTATTTTTGATGAAAGTATTATAATTTTTCCTGCACTATTTCTTTGTTAAAATGTTGATAGATTGATGCTGTATCATTAATTTTATATACCACAAGTATCGAAACTAGTAACTTTCAATAAGGGAAACTATTTTTAATATTTTTAATCTGAATACTTCCAAACTCAATTGAAAAAGAACTTTAAAGTTTTAAGTTGCTTGCCTTTGGACCTCGTTTTAGATATGTATGAAATTTGGGCAAAAGAGAAGTCAGAAAACTTCTGATCGAAAACGATGTTGTAACAAAAAGTAGTAGTTAATTGTTATCTTACTAAAAGGTTTACTAATGTTACTACTTATACTATTACCAACATTGCATATACATTTTTTTATATAGATTTTAATCAGTAACTTTAACAGATATTTTCAAATATTTAATTTTTTCTAATGGTTTTTATCTTATTTGTTACAAATGAAATTAAAAATTATTATTATTTAATTGGGGATGATTTATTCCAACTTAATAATGATGTTCATCCTGGACGCAAACCACTTACTACCATTTCTCTTCATGCAAATTTACAACTATGTAATAATCATGTTCTCATTAAATAAGAGAGAAATGAAATGAATTAAGAAAAAACATAGAAAATATAACGCAAATAACAACAAGTTTAATAAAAAAAATAAAATAAAACACTAAAACAAATTTGTTACAAAAAAAATGTTATGCTCTTTTTTAAGAGTATTTTTTTTAATATAGCAATTTGAGTAAAGATAAGTAATATTATTTTTATAATTATAACTACTTTTAAAATTTATAATCAAGTTTTTTTTTTTTTTTTTTTTTGTAATATACATTACCCAATTGGAAAGTTCTTGAAAAAAATCTTTCTATATATACCATTAAAGCGAAAATTTGATAATTTAAATTGGAAGCTAATTATATTTTATAAAACAAGAAATCAAACGTTACTATATCTAGCAAAATAGAATTTCTAATTTGGGGAAAAATGGAGATATGAATTAGCAATTTGTTATGAACATTTATGTCTCTATTTCTATCAAACGACCATTACACCCTTTGATTAAAAGTCACGGGTGTAGAACATTTCGTCCAAAAAATTTTATTGAATTTTGTTTTGAAATGGGTATTAAAAAATTCGTTATTTTTAGCCAATTATGAGAAAAATATTTGAACAAATTTTTGCAAAAATTTTGGTCTATAAACCGTCATTTTAGTACATCATAGCAAAAATTTTGTCAATATTTTTTCTTCAAAAATGGATAAAAATAATACTAAAATTTGCGTTGTAGTAAGTACTGTTAATAATATATAATTTTCCAATTTTTTTTTTTTTTAATTGTTCAAAATGCCTTAAAAATTCTTCGAGCGAAAGAAAACCCCATGAGAAAAATTTTATTAATATTTTTTCCATAATCAGCATTAAATAACGAATTTTTTTATACCCATTTCGATTAAAAACAGAAACTTTTTTTATCAAAATATGTGGGATCCATGATACTTCAATAGCTGGTAGAGAACTGAAGACCAATTTTAAAAGTTTTTTCGTATAAAGCAAATTTTTAAGCATCGTTTGAGGAGCCTTCCTACATCGAAATCTCGAAAAAGGCTATCCTCGGGATACTCTACTGTGCAATGTATAGTTTAGAAGTTTTGAGCAATAAACTATGTACCCTTTTGGAAAAAAATCGAGTTTTTTTTTTTTTAATTTGTAAAACGTTCTTCAGTCTGAAAGTTTATTATTTGAGCAACACTTGCAATAGTAGCTAATTTCATTGAAATCGCAGATAAGAAATTCAATCATGACTATTTTTTGTTCCTTTTGATATGGACTTACTCAAAACTTATATGTTTACTAAAAATCCTACTTGTTTTCGGTTCAGAAATACTACAGAACTAAAAACAAAAGCTTTTTTTTTTTTTTTTTTTTTTTTTTTTGGTACCCATTCAATTTATTATACAAACTGTTTCTCACCAATCGATTAACTATTTCACAGCTTTGCAACATCTGTTCTTCAAATTACAAATAAAATAGAGAAAAACGAAATCTAAATAAAAACCAGAGACCGGATTTTAATACTAAAAAAACAATCTTTTTATTTTTATTTCAATCGAAAAACAATCTTTAATGTTCAAAAAATAATAAAAATCCATCATGATTTTTATTATTTTCATCAATATTTTATTTTTTTTCATCATGATGAAAATAAAAATATAAATATCTTTTGTGATATTTATTTCAAAAGTTGAAAATTATTTTGAACTTTTTTCATCGGATGGAAAAAATTCTAAACAACAACAATTTCATTTGAATAAAAAAATATTTTGAAAACAAAACAAAAGTATGAATAAAAAAAACAATCATTTTAAATTTTTTTCGAACTGATATTTATCGTTAAAGATATTTATCGTTAAAGATATTTATTTTTTTCATCATTGATGGATATTTATTTTAAAAATAAAAATCCCTCACATATTTTTTTCAACAAATGAAAAAATATTTTGAACATTAAAGATATTTATTTTGATTGAAAAATAAAAATAAAACGTTTTCGGGTGCTTGATAAAAACTATTCCCTAACATTTACCTTTGACATTTTTTTTCTTAAAATGTTCATTTAGCATAGAGGGGAATATGTTTACGTGCAACAAATCTTTATATTTTCTTTTCTTTATTTTATTATTATGACTACGATTTGTTCTAAACAACTATGTTAGAGAAAAAATATACTATATCCACAATCATTGAAACAGGTACTTACAGCTGGTTGGAAAATACTTATTTTCATATTGTCATTTTACTGTGTTGTTTTGCAATTTTCTTAACAACTTTTATACTCTATTATTTCACTTTTCTTCTGTTTTTCAATGTAATATTAAGTTTTCATACATACAAATGTTAGATATTTTATATGATTTAGAAAAAAAAGTGGTGCGATATAAACGAGGGTGGAAGAAAAATACAAAATTAAGAGAGGACACGACAACTAGAAATAAATCATTCTTTGTTCAACATTAAATTCTATATTTAATTTCCAACATTTGAAACTGAAAAGCTTCAATATACTTTAGACCTTATTCTGTATTTCTCCATATGAAACCACAAGCGCAACCATGAACATCTAAACGAACACTGGAGAAATCCATATCCAAATAATCATCAGAATCGCAACTACTTACATCATAAAGTTAATAATACTACTAACTTATTCCGGTGAACATCGCTACATCTTTAAATTACTTCTTCAGATATGAGAAAATTAATATTATATAATGCAATATGATAAGAATGCAGTTCCCACAAATTTTTAAAGCTCTCACTATAATAGTTATTTAGATATGCCAATAATAATATTTGCTTTGGATGGAGAGTACCATTTTCATACCCATCCAAACAAACACAGATTAATTCTTATACATTATGTTGATGTGTAATAAAGTTTCGCTCCAGTTCAGTTCAAATTCAGCTCTAGTTCTAGTCTAGTTCAGTTCTGATTCCGTACTAGTTTTGACCTAATTCGGGTTTAGTTCACTTTTAGTCCTTCTAGTTTACTTCTAGTTCAGTTCTAGTTCAGTTCTAGTTCAGTTCTAGTTCAGTTCTAGTTCAGTTCTAGTTCAGTTCTAGTTCAGTTCTAGTTCAGTTCTAGTTCAGTTCTAGTTCAGTTCTAGTTCAGTTCTAGTTCAGTTCTAGTTCAGTTCTAGTTCAGTTCTAGTTCAGTTCTAGTTCAGTTCTAGTTCAGTTCTAGTTCAGTTCTAGTTCAGTTCTAGTTCAGTTCTAGTTCAGTTCTAGTTCAGTTCTAGTTCAGTTCTACTTCAGTTCTAGTTCAGTTCTACTTTAGGACTATCGAATAGTTCGAACCTAATAAACTGTACAACGGCCCGTATTATAAAAAATTAAATTTGTGACTCCATAAAGTATATAATCATATAAGACTCCATGAAGTATGTTCTGTGTCCTCCTGAAAATTTATGACGATCTGTGACAGTGTATCCATCTTAACTCCAGTTTTTATATCAACGGAATTGGATAATTTGGAATCCAAAAATGGACTTTGTCTGCTCCATTAATTGCCCCTCCCATATAAGGTTAAAAATCAAAAAAATTTTAAACAACTGTTCAAGGATAAATGTAAATTCGGAGAACAATAATGGTGTGGTCTTTACATTATCGCCTTCCTCCCATATAATATGGTATTTTAAAAAGTTGCAGATGGTGGCTATATGGATGCGTACAAGCCGAATATAGTATTCTCAATTGTTTTTAAATTTATTGGGATAATACTTTAAAATATCTTTAAAAGTGGATGTAAAGTAACATATTTGGAAAAAAGTGTTACCGTTTGGCGACTTCATTAGACAATTGTCCTTTTTTCAAATACCTGTCCACTTTTTTGGCCCCCTTTTTAAATTAAATGGCGACTTTTTTAAACTATGTGCTAAATGACGAGCTAATAAGTTTTTTGAAATATATCGACCCATTTCAACAAATAAATTAATCATTTTGAGATTTTTTCACAGTATAATGGTATAAAAAACAGCGAAGTATTTATAAATGAACTGAAATTGTTAATAACTAAAAATAAAAATAAAGGTTACTGCTATTGATAACATCATATGCCGAATATTTTTGGACTAGATTGAAAAAAAAGCATTACACATAGCAGTTCTTCGGGGAACGTGTTTTTTTTACAAAATTATCAATAATAATAAATCCATTGTAGATCCCTGCGTTTAGTCCTGAATATGTCCGACGGGGATTTCAAAGACTGGAAATTACAGAAGTTTAGTTAATTAAAAGAAAATTGAATGTTAACTATTTTTGTGACTAAATCTTTATTTTTGCTACAATAAAAATTATTGTAAAATAATTATAAATTATTTTGTTATTAATAAAACTGAATTTTTAAAACACAAAATTTGTTGCTTTTGTTGTCATCAACTAAACAAATTTTAAGGAGTTTTATTAAGGTTTTAAAGCAGTTGGCCCCTATTTTAAAAAATCAACTTTTTTGGCGACTTTTTATTTTGAAATCCCCTTTTTTTGGACACTTTTTTAAAATTCTCAACGGTAACGTCTGTCTGTTATCATAGTTCAATTAATTAGAATTGTTTAAAATATTAAATTTATGATTAAATTGTGACCGAAATTTTAAAAGAAAGAAAATTCCATTAGGATATCAAGTACTTATATTTGATTGCATAATTTTATTCAGTTTTAATAATATTGCACAGAGAAAAAATCTAAAATTATATATTTTTCTTCAAATGTAAAAATTTTGATCCACCCTCCTTTAAAACTTCACATAAGGTACGGTACCTCTTACCTGTTTCCTCTTAACTAGAAAGAGCAACAAGAACAAGCCGGTGATGTTGAAAACAAAAAAATAAAATATAAAATATTTTCTTTTATTTTTATTGTTTTTATACTCCTTCTTATAACATGTAGAACTCAACCGTATATAGAAATCAAATTTCACAGAAAATTACTTTCAACAAAATGCCACCAAGTGTCGCTTGTTTAAAAGAAAAGCAAATTGTTTTGAAAGTGTATTGCATATAAACAACATAGAGTATATGTATGTGTGCAAATAGTTGTGTATGCTTCAAAGTAGTTAAGTGGAAAAAAAGAAAGATGTTGGCAAAAAAAAAAAAAAAAAAATAGGTAAATAAATAGAAGAAAAATATTCTTAAAAAATAAAATGTATACGGCAGCACAGGATATATTGTATTGAATAAAATAAACAAATAATGAAAATGGAAAAAATAAAAAAGAAAAGTCGAAAGAAAATACCACATCATTTTGAATAAAACTAAACAAATAAGAACATGCATGAACGATGTACAATTTTCAAGGATACCCATAGAGGAAAATTTGTCTAGGAATATGGAAAAAATATAAAAAAAGGAAAGCCAAGGTTGTTAACCGTAAACATATAATGGTAGTTTACACATATGTACAAACACAAATAATGGCAACAAATTTAAGGATAATTTTTGTAACTTTATAACAAAAAATGAAGCCACTAAATTAACCAAATATCACACAAATTTAAAAAATAGAAAATTGAACATGACTTTTGAAATTCAGAGGATTTTTTTCGCTCATAAAATATTTTTAAATAGAAAACTGTAATTTAAAAAATAAATATAATATATTATATTTTTAAATAGAAAACTGTAATTTAAAATTGTTTTTTTTTTTTTTTTATTTTTTTTTTATAAATATATATTAAAGCAAACATAGTTAAAAGTTGGTTCTTGGTTGTGGTTTTCTTTTCAGTATTTTTTTTATAAAATTTTATTATAAAAGCAAATCATAGTAAAATTTATTTTTTCTTTTATTCTTTTTTTTTACAGATTTTTCAATCACGTATTAGTTTACCATTTCTTTTATGTTTCATTTTGTGTCATCATTTGAAAAATATCAAGAGCAAAAATATATATAGATCAAATGAATACATACATATGCACACCTAAATGAACACATACCAATTTTAAATGTGATTTTAAAAATGGCACATAAAAAGCCACCATATATGGCCAATATTGCATTGTATATGTTTATTTGTTTACGTATTAGTTTAAATATATATTTGTGTTTGTATTTAGAATTGTACATATGTATGTTTGTTGTTTAACGTTGATGATGAAGATGATGGTTGTGACTGTATTTCATGTTGAAGATGAAATAAAAAAAAGCAGGTGCAAATACTTTTAGTTTATGTCATACGTGATGATTTTTATGGTATGAAATTTCATTCATATAACTGAACAAACTGACTGACACATAAATGTGCTCAATTTTAAACATATACGTACAAACATATAAAACATTTCATTTTTACAACAAAACGTGCTTTAATCATAAGTATCAGGAAATAACTTCAATCACAACTACATGCATTTTGTTAAGTATATATGTATGTTTGTACATAAATAAGACATATATGTATTTTCCCATATATTTACCATTTTTTTATTTTTTATTATTATTTTTTGTTTTGTTTAAGTGCATTTGTGCTGAAAAAAACCTTAAAAAATATAAATTTACAAACCTATTTATTGCTAATTGGTATTTGTAGTCTATATAGTTCAAAGATGCACATCAAATTTATGGAAAAATAAAGATATAAGGAAATAGTAAGATAATACAAATATTAAAAAATCAGTCAAACACAACAGAGAGGGCAGAATCAACCCAGCAAAAACTTTTTGGTTTTCGGTAATGACAACTACTTATTAAAGTACTTTTCTGGAAAGGAGGCGTTATTATTATTTGCCTTCTCTACATTACATAAATAAGTACTCAAAAGTATAATAGCAGAGTAAGTTACAAACACATGGATCAGTTCGCTAAAGCGCAGGATTAGCAACCATTCTGATGCTAATAGGTTTTCTTTCATAAAATGTCTAAAAATATATTTTATGTTAAAACAATTTTTGTAACTTTGAATATTAATCCTGGAAGGGCTTAGATATTTTTACCCTTCTGAGGGCTTCGTTAGTCGAAACGACTACCACTAACTTTTTTTAAAAATATTTCAAGACGTATAATTAAAATGAAAAGTAAAACAATTGATTTTTAGTTGATATCGTATATTAATTTAAACCAAATAGAAGCAAAAGTTCATAAATACTTTCTGTTTTTTTCAAAATATTAAGCAAAAACTGAAAAGGCCTCAATATTTGTACTTTTTCGGAGATGGTGTTCTATAAGTACCTTTTTTTTAGGAAATTTTGTCAAAAAATGATTCCTTAATTGCTTTTAACATATTTTTTGAATAAACTATATAATATAAATGACGTTTATTTTGATGCTAAAAATGTAGAGCAGCACCGGTAAGTCCTGCGTTAGTGTGATATTACACTGCATGTTTGGTCGAAAATATCAATCGCGTTTACGTTTCATTATATAACTCATAAAATGAAATCGATCTGTAATAATTAGCACCTTTTAATATGGCTTTATTCAGTCTACATCATACCTTTTCTACTTGATATAGGAAATAGAGTTTCCTCTTCATCACACATGCACACATACATGTGTAATGTGACAAAAAAATATATTTATGTGTTTCTAAAATTATTTATGGAAGTCAGATTGTATTTATTTTCCCCTAAAGAATATATTTCACATTATAGGAACAAATATTAACTACACTGCATTACTATATTTACTAAGTTACTTTATCTCTAAATTTCAAAAAGTCACACTAAGTACTTCGTTAGTCGTTTCGACTAACAAGGTTGCCCAAAACACTTACTTCCAGACCGTTTACAGAAACATACGTCTGGGCACTTCAAGATCTTATTTACGGCAGGTGTTATAGCAAAATTCCCCAAAAAATATGCAACGAATAAAGAAATATTACTTAAATTAGCATTATTGTTAGTCAAAACGACTAACGAAGCCTTCCAGGGTTAAGTGCAAGATGGTGTACTGAGTAAGACGTTAGTCATTAAAAACGATTAGTTAATATCGTCCCAAGTTCAAATCTCACTGACAGCAACATTTTTTCGTTTTATTGTTATACCCTCCACCACCACTAGTGGTGAAAGAGGGTATACTAAGTTTGTTGTTCCGTTTGTAACACCTAGAAAGAATCGTTTAAAACCCCATAAAGTATATATATTCTTGGACCATATGAAATTCTGAGTCAATTAAGCAATGTCCGTCTGTTGAAAACACGCTCACGTCTAAACTAATTGAGCTATTCCAATGAAAATTACTCAGGTTATTTGTTGTTCCTCTAAGAAGTTTGAAGTTCATCGAAAAAAAAAAAAAAATTGTAAGCTTAATGGAATTCCGCATGCTAAACTCGAATCTGCTTTCATTTTTTTCCTATTAGGTCGAGATTTTTTTTATGGGCGTGTCTAATACTGCGTCCTAAATAAGCCGATTACTTGAGTATATTTCACTATAACTTGATAACGGTATGCACGATTTATATAAATGATACACCAAAATACTCGTATGTGGAATCAAATTTTTATCCGCTCAATAGCTTTGGAGATATTTCGAAATAAGTGTTCGAAAAAATTTTTTCATGCTAAATTCAAGATTTCTTTTTTTTTTATAAATTTTTTTTTTTTTAATAGCGAAAACATCAAAAATGTTTCAGTTTATCATCTTTATCTCAAAGCCGGTAAGACTACGAGTAAATAATGTCACGTATCATAAAAATTAATGCGCAAATCTTGATTGCATTCACAGTTAAGTTGGGATACCCATACATACCTACTTACTGTAGTGGAGATACACTAGTGGTTAAAAACTTTATTTTTTTTAAATAAAAAAAAAGTTGGTGGATTAGATGGAATTTAACGTTCTAAATAACAATCAGCTTTCACTTTTCTTCTAACACGTATTGATTTGTTTGTATTAACATGACTACTATCACCCCACCTTTAAACAGTCATACTTGTATAACTCGAGAATGGTTTGTGCCATTAAGACAAATTAAACTCCAATACATAGCAACTTAAATTGTCTTTGAGCTGAATTTACATAATTTGTCGCTCAGTTATTATTTCCGTAGTTATTTGATAATTAGTAGCGAAAAAACGAAAAATATTTTTTTTTTTTTGGAAAAATTATTAAAATTTTGATCCATAACTCTGAAACCCTTGACCGAATAAAAAATATTTTTAACATACCTTGAAGACAATTTTCGTATGCATCTTTTGGTGTATTTCTTATCAAAATCGTAAAAAAATGGTACAAACCATAATAGAGTCTTATAGTGTAACCGCTGAATAACATAATGATATTAGTCATGCCCATAAAAAAATCAGTACGTGATAGGAAAAAAGTTAATGCAGATTCTTGTTTAACGCGTCAAAATCCATATAGTCCACTTATTCTTGTTTTAAGAGAAAATAAACAAAAATGTTTTTGCCCACCACTGTATTTCTACTCAATTGTATGTAACATGGGTATTTTTATTAACTGTGAATAAAATTGTGCATCAATTTTGAAGATATAAACCTTATTTTATTCGTCGCATTACCACCTTTAAGATAAACTGAAAGAAATGAAGTTTTGATGATTTGAAGATATTTTTAGTCCGCATTTTTTGGTGTATCACTTATATCAATCGTACACACCGTTCTTGAGTTATGAGGAAATATACTAGAGTAATGGCCTTGTAATGAGCGAAATATTAGACGCGCCCATAAAAAAAATTATCCAGAACTGATGGAAAAAAAATGAGCAGATTCATGTTTAGCACATCAAAATGCATCAAGTCCAACTATTCGGCTTTGGTGAAGGATTTTTTTTTATCGATTGTGCTTCAAAATCTTTTCAACATCTCTTTAAATTAATTTCGACTTTAAATGTTTACATCCATGTGTTTAATCATAATGTAAAACCTCAAAATTGCGTACAAATATATCTGTGGCCAAAAGGAAAAACTACATAACTTGAGTTATGTTGCTTTTAGTTTTTTAATTTTTAGAATTGTTGTATTCCATTAAATATTGTGTAAACTTTTTAGAGCAATACGTCGATTACTTTAGGAGATAGTAGTCTGAAAAACAACATACACAAGTACCCACGTATATATGTATATGTCGATTGTATTTAAACAAATTATATTTCAAATATGTATACTGTGGAAAACCTATACTGAGATCATTTATACAAAAGTGAAATGTCTATAGAACTGTTGTTTACATTCTTGATTTCCTTGCTGGTTTGTCTGACTCAATATGTGTGCGTGAATGTGTATGTTTGCAAGTCTATAATTTCCTTTCAAGTGTCAATACACTTTTAATACTAAATTTTAATAATTGTAGGAACGTGAGTATGTGTTTTGGAATATGTTATATAATTATTATGCACACACACATATACAAATTCTAGAAAAGCAAAATTACTATGAAGTAGATTATAATGAGGAATATAAATTTCATTATTTGTAGTAATTCGATTACAAATCTCCATAAAGGGTTTTATTTAAAATCAAGGAATTTTCACCGAATTTTAAATTGGTTAATTCTACAATTGTGGCAGTATTTTAGGCATAAGTACTGGCAAACAACTGAAATGTACCTTTACAAAAATCAAAAACTTTAACATATTTATAATTTTAATAAAGAGTACACATTATGCGACATATACCAAAGATTTTATTTTCATATACCCATTTTCATTAAATTGATGATAGACTGTGTGTGGTTTCCTTTACTTATAAATTCTTTTTGTATTTAATACACAAATATCATGTTTAAGAATTCGTTAGCCACAAGACGGCACAGGTGTCAAATTAATATGATTCAATGCTTACATTAATACTCACAAACAGCCACACACTTATATATTGGCAATATAATATTTACCTTTTAAATGTAGATGTTTTTTTTTTTCCAGACATTATTTGGTATTTCACTTCTAACGAGTATTGAAATGAAATTAACACCTTCAAAACAAGGTTATTGCTTGATATATATACATACATACTTATTCGTGCAAAAGTAATACTTATGTTATATTTATGTCTGTAAATTACGACATTTCTTTTTACTTAAAATGTTTTATAAGAATTTACTTATTAAGTTGAAGAAAATACAAATTGACATGAGTTCAAGCAAAGACTCTATATTTATAAAGATGTTGCACTTAATACAATTTAAGAAAACAAAAATTTTGTGCTTCTTAATGATAATGGGGACCAAAATCCAATACCAAAACAGAGAGAGTTCGAATGCAATACATGTGTTTGTACCAGTGTTGCCGTTTGGTTACATTTCTTACATTTTTCGTAAATTTTTAACGCTTTACGTAACATGTAAATATTTTCCGTTTTTGGACTTGTTTTCGTAACTTTTTATACTTGTAGGACCAAACATTTAGTAAATGAAATTATAAACTAACATGTATTTAACTTCCTAAATATTTTCCAAGAGCAGATCAGTTCGGATGGAGCGTTAAACTTTAAATATTTATATTACACATTTCTTACCCATAACAATTTTGTTTTCTCTGTTGGATGATTTTATTAAAGTTTTTGCTAAATATTTGGGAGTATGTGAGACTCCATCGTTATTTATATTTTTTGAATAATCAATCAAGAATAATCATAGTGCTAACTTCATCAAAATATTTGTTATTATAGAAATAACTACAGATGGCCCTAGTTTCACGGAACAACGTTTATTAAATGAATTATCTTATTTAAAAGTACAGTGAACTCGCGGTAATGTGAACATCCAATATAATTAACTATCCACTAATGTGAACACTCAGTTTTTTATATGGGCGCTCTAAATAGTGAACAAAGTATAGTGGCATTTATTTTTAATGTTGGGAATCCCCGAATTAATAAATACCATAGTATGCCATTATTTTAAAGGTATTTAATGCTAGTCGCTTTATGTAACTTGTTGCGGTAGGTTCGTGAATTTATTTTTAAAATTAGTAATGTCTAAAAACAGTCGAAAGTTTTTAGCCTTAAATGAAAAATGCGAAATTTTGGAATATTTAAAAAAAGGATCGAGTGTTACAGTGTTAAGTAAAAAGTATAAAGTTGCAAAATCAACGATATGTTCAATAAAAAATAAAAAAGACAATATTTTAAAATGTGTGAACAATACGTTTTATGGACCCGGAAAACGCAAAACATTACGATCTTCAGAGCTTCCAAAAATGGAAAAATCGCTCTATAAGTGGTTTATTTGCATGCATACGGAATTCGGCTCCTTCAGATAAGCGCTGAAAAACTTTCTGCGCAATCTCAGTTCGTAAATCCTTTTAAAATTAGATTGAAAGCAAAGATAGAAGATTTGAATTTATCCACTGATCAGTTGTATAATGCCGATGAGTCTGGTCTATATTGGAAACTTCTCCCACAAAAGACATTGGAGAAAAGCGCTCCAGGTGCAAAAATGGAAAAGCAAAGGATAACATTTTTATGCTGTGCAAATGCGTCAGGATCTCATAAAATAAAACTTTTAGTAATAGGAAAATCGAAAAATCCTCGCAGTTTTTAAAGTGTTATCTGTCCCGTAAACTACAGAAATTCAAAGTCTGCTTGGATGACTTCTTCCATTTTTAAAGAATGGTTTCACAACTGTTTTGTGCCAGAGGTAAGTAAACATGTAAAAATAGTTCAATTGGGATTCTTACTGTTTTATTTTTCATTAAGATGACAGATTTTTTAACGAAGAAAGGATTACCAGTAAAAGCTTTACTCCTAATAGATAATGCCCCATTCCATCCACCAGAATCTGACCTTAAATCCGAGGATGGTTCCATAGAAGCTATGTTCATGCGTAGAACGTTCCATAGAACGGCTCTGATCCAGCCAATGGATCAAAATGCAATTAGAATCACCAAACTTCATTATAGGAACAGTCTTCTGGCAACAATTATCGCAAAAGATTGGGATTTGCTTGAATCGATGAAAAAAATCACACTTAAAGAAGGAGTTTCTATTCTAGAGGCATCCTGGAACCGAGTTGGTAAAGAAACTTTATCTAACTGTTGGAAAAATATTTTGAATATGGTAAATGATGAAGACGATCCTGAATTTAATGTTCCTTTGAGCGTTTTAAAAAAAAAGTAGTAAAAGAAAATACTGCTGCAGATCTTCTACAGACATTGTGCCCTCAGGAAGTATTTACTGCTGTAAACATTAGAGATTGGATCAATAATCCTTGTGAGGACGTCACGCCATTTGATGAAAATGATTTAATTGAAGAGTCCGACGATGATGACGACTGTTTTATTGAAGCGCCTGAAAACAACATTAAAGCCAAAGAAGCTGTCGAAATTTTTAACAAAGCTGTCAAATGGGCTGAATTTCAAATGGTCGATCAAACTGACATTAAAGTATTGAAAAAATCAGGGAATTGGCGGTAAATAAGCTGGTCGAACAAAAGAAAAAACAGAAAATAATAACCGATTATTTCCATATTTAATTATATATGTATGTACCTATCTTTTTTCATTGTAAATTTTATTTATTTTTTTGTCGTAATACTTTGTTTGTTTTTTATGTACATACTACGTATGTACTCTTTATAAAATGGATTTTTAAAAACTTTTTATGTTCCAAATAAATTACAAAAAGTTTTTTTTAGTAATCTTTGCATTTTCATTCCTTGCAGAAATGATTTTTAGAAAGTATAACTTGGTAATATATATAAAAAAAATTACAATCGAAAATGTGAACAAATTGGAAAATATGAACTACCCCCACATTAATTAGTTCACATTATCGAGAGTTCACTGTATTTCACATCGTATTTGATCCATTAGTAAATAAACAACAAAATTATTATTTCTTGTATTTCTTTAAAGGCAGTAGACACATATGCAAACTCATGATTTGCGTTGAATTTTGTGTTTCTTGTTTCTATTTATGGGCAGTATAAACACGTACAAACCAGTGTTACCAGAAGATGTAATTGGTTAAGTGCTAAAACGTCCAAAGAATTATGCTAAATTGTTCTACAGCAGAAAATGCTAAATTGTTTTGTAAAAAATTAATATTTTTGTTGCTCTTGTTTCTTAAAAAATATAGTACAAATGACAGCTTATAGAAATGTTTTCTTCAGAGTTAATGGTAATATTTGGAAATAAAGTAAAAACGGGGCTTATATTTTAAAACTGAAAACTAATAACGTCTAATATACTAAGAAATTCTTTAAAAAAATCAAAAAATTAAAAAAGTATTTAATTAAAAATTTCTGCATAAAATGTGCTAAAAGCATTTAGCATATTTTTATAAATCGCCAGTGCATTTTAACGTCTTCAAATGCTAAATCTAGCACTAAAAGTGCTAAAAAGGCAACACTGGTACAAACTCATACATAGTTTTTTGTATATGTTTTTTATATTGCTTTTTAACTTTCTCAGTAACGACTCTCTTTGCTCTCACTGGATTTGCCGTAAATCCATTATGGATTTTAGCGCGGACAGTACAATGTATGGCAGTGCAACATCTTTATAAATATAGAGTCTTTGGTTAAAGCTATGGCGAATAAGTACAGTTAGGTGAAGGTTTAAGGGCAATAAACACAATAATTCAATTTAGAGTTAATGAGCCAATAATGAAATTTTTTAATAAATATAAATAAAATTTGACATCTGAAAATAATAAAAACACAGGTGAGTCATTCCATTTAAAATCAACACGAAAAATTCCAATTTTTGAATTTTCCTCTCCGAATTTAATGATATTTGGTGCAATCATTACTCTTGTCAAAACTAAGACTAATTCAAAATTTCAGATAAGTTCATCAAGTGGTTCGCGAAATATCGCGGTTTGAAAGTGCAAAATAGCTTAAAATATGTACAAAGTTGCATACACAAAATTACAAATATCTTTCGAAGTATATATTATATAAGATTTATTGAGATGTCATATTAAAGGTATCAAAATTACCTATGACGTCAAAATTATATGACGTATAACATTACTTTTTTCTCAACATCAAAATGGTCCATATCTCGCGATTTTTCATTCGCGGGTAAATATCTCGAAAAGCGGTCTTTTTAAAAATTTTTTAAAAATATATGTTAATGATGAAAATGTTTTCTATACCCGTGGAAAGTGGCATTCTGGGACTCGCAATATTTTAGGAGTTATTACAACTAATGTTATAATAAATACGACCGATCTTGATGAAATTTGGCACAACAGACATACAGCCAGACGAATGGACAGACATAAGAGGAGATTAGAGAGTCGTTTCTCTGATGATGTTGGAAAAACTAAATAAGTAAACTAAAGCAAAGTATAATCTTCTAACTACAAGAGTTTCCCTCTGCATAATTTAAGGTAATTTATTTAAAAGAAATAAGCATTTACCGTTAAATTATATTATTTCTGCTCAAAGGTGCTCTTAAAAATTTTAAAAATTATATTTGAAGTCTTTTATAAATACTAATCTTTAAGAAAATTCTAAGAATTAGCTATGCTTTTTAAAAAGTTATAAATAAAATTCTAACGTAACTAAATTTTATTTTTACAATAAAAATTAAATTAAGTTATTAATTATAAACGCACTATAATAAATTATAAAGTAACATAAATTAGCATCAATTATTTTTCTTCAATGTACTAAACAAAACTCTAAGAAATTTACAAACAATTTCATATTTATGCCAGCAACATTATACTTATTTACATGTACATGTTGGAAGACAAACTTTTAAAAAATATACTTACATATCCTTCTCTATCTTCTCTATCTCTATGTACATCTTGAAACACATCGAACTACTACTTATCTACTTAGTTTAGTAAACTTATCGACATATGTTGCTAATAAGTAGCGAACACACCATGTCGTGGTGTGTTCGAAGGTGACCACGATCAGATATCAAACTCAACATAGTTCCATACCTTTGTGTTTATCAATATCCATCCCTTTAAACATTTGGAAGATAAATTTGTTGCCAATCTTCCAGACGTCACTTCTTAGTGACTTCCACATGATTGTCAGAAGTGTGTACGAAATTTACAAAAACAAAATACATTACTATCGTCCTTTGATCTTCCAAAAGTATACTTTGAAGTCACTTCTGGATGATAATAAGATGATAATTCGAATTTAACAAAAACAAAATACATTACAATAAGCGCAATAATGAAAGAAAGAACACAATAAAGAAGGAGGTAACAATTTAACTTTGGTACAGTTTGGCTGCAATAATAAACATAAAAAGAAAAATGTTCCTGATAATTACATAAGTGTTTTTTATTGTTAATAATTTGGAAATTATTAACAAATAAAATTTTTAAAAGTAATATAAAAAAAAAAAAAAACACTTTAATAATATCGCATTTTACTCACAATTTATATTAATTTTAGGAAAAACTTCATTAAACAAACAAGTATTTGTATATTTAAAGAAGTCCAAAACTTTGCCTGTAAAAGTGTCTTGACGCATTCTTTGCAGAAAAGGTAATCTAAATACAATTTAACTATAAAATTATTATTAACCTCCTTTTCTTCTTTTAAAGGTACCTCCTGATTTGACCAGTAATTTCTCATGAAGATTTTATTATTAAATGTTAAATTAATTTATATGTGAATTATTTATTGTGTAGTTTTATATGTATAGATAATTGTAAAATAAAGATAATTATGAAATATAAAAAAAATAATTTTAATTATAAATACAGAAATAAAAAAATGAAAAATAATCTACTAGAAGAGACTAAGACGACACTTCTCTAATCATCTTCCAGGTGACGTCCAGAAGATTCTTCTTCGAGACTTCCAGAAGTGTCTTCTTCGAGTCGTCTGGAAGACACTTCCACGAGGAACAGTTCTTCCCGACGGAAGATGATTTTAATGATACTTTGGCAATAGTCGTGGCGATGAATTTCATCTTCTGGAAGACTCTTCTTAGCCACTTCCGCAATAGAAAATGTTTGCAGGGTCATATCATAATTTATATGGAGTGCATGTGTGTGTTTTCGCCTCAATATCCCTGCAAACGGTCTATAACTTTTTTCCTACTGAACCGATTTAGCTAATTTTTGGCAGTAATTTGAGTATAGATAGACATTTTAGCACAATTTTATTAAAATCCGTTTATTGCTTGTTGAAATATTATCAGTCAAAGATTGATTTAGGGATTTTTTTAGATTTGGTAATATAACTTTTTTTCTACTGAACCGATTTGGCTGGTTTGCAATCCCAAACTGCCTGGGAGAACAACAAATAACCTGAGTGATTTTCATTGCAATAGCTCAATTAGTTTGGACGTGAGAATGTTTTCAACGGACGGTGCAAGAATATATTTACTTTATGGGGTCTTAAACGATTTTTTCTAGGTGTTACACACGGAACGACAAACTTAGTATACCCTCTATCACCACTTGTGGTGGTAAGGGTATAATAAAAAAAAATAAAAAAATTGCCCCATATAGCGGAAATAATTTGTACTAACTATGTTCAGTAATTAGAAAGGTAATTTGAATACTTTTCCAAAAAGAGCTTTGTTTTGAAAATCGGTTGAAAAATAACCGGAAATCAGTAAAAGATGTTCTAAACAGTGATACAAAGAAAAACAACAAAAAACAATAACATTACAAATGTAAGCAAGCGAGAATGTTGTATAGGAAGTGGGCGGTAAAGTGGGCGAACCACGCCTATTTTTGTTTCCTTGTTTACATTTGTCCATGAAGTATTTGTACAAAATTACTTTGACCTTTCACGTTATATGGGAGGAGGGCAGTAAAGTGTGCGGACCACGCCCAAATGTTGTTATAGTACATGCTGCTAGCCAGACTATCT